>CABHPP010121037.1:0-16171 GCA_902168425.1 Peromyscus attwateri | reverse complement strand
GTGTGTGTGTGTGTGTGTGTGTGTGAACCCAGTGAAGAGAGTGTGGTTTCCTCAGCTTCTGTTAACCCCTCTGTAGACTCACCCCTGCCCATCCCTGTGAGCTAGCCTGGGCCCTGACCTGTGTGGTTGGTGGCCTTTGTGTGGCAATCTTAGTTACTCTGAGTTATCACTTCATGCCTGCATTTCCGTTTCGCCCTGTGGACTGAGAGCTTTTGTGTGACAAGGACTGTGCCTTCATGAGCCTCTTCTCAGAGCCTGGAGCATGTGTCATGTGGCTGTGGCCACACACCTATGTAGCTATGGTAACACCACTAACCAGGGCCTTCTGTTATCCAGAAAAGTGGCCTCCTGTCCTGCCAGATAATAGACTTTAATAATCCCTACTGTGAGCAGCCTGAGGTTTGCACAGATATCTTCCCTCTGATGTTGAGATGTTCCAGCTGATGTGAGAGAAAGATGATTAATTTAAAGTTCAGAGATGAGAGAGATGGGTGGACCCATCCCACAGTTTGTAATCAGGGTCACATTAAAGTGGGCCCGTCTCTGTCTCTTTTAAATCTTCAGAGGGACTGACCTTATGTTGGAGCTGATGCTGTTTGAGGACAGAAGATTAATAAGAAATTTACTTTTCAGTGTGGTGGCAGTTGGCAAATCTCTAATGGCCAAATTGTCTGCGATCCCCTTGCAGCTCTGAACAGCACATCCAGGTTATAAGAGGCTTTTGAATTCTGCACTTGGACATGTATGTTTTAACTGTCTGCTGTCATGCATGTTACTCTGAAAAGTGCTGTTGAGAGGCTTTTAAAAGTGATCCCTCATAGAAGTTTAACACTAATACTAGTTTTTGTCATAAAATCATCTGTGGAAATGCTTGTAGGACCATCTCTAAATTTCTCCATGCAAGGAATAAAAGCTCCTTGGGTACTTTGTTTTTCTGATGGACAGCTGGGTAGGTGGTGCCGTGACTGCCATGCTCCTGGCTCCTACCTTCCTTTCCTGAATCCCATGATGAACTCTAGTTTCTGGTGTTTGCTTATCAGCCTCAGGAGATGGTTGCTGCTGGGAGCTGTGGCAGGTGCATAGACCCTGGCTACTAAAGGCTTACAGGTATAGAGTTTTAGAAATGTGATCAGTGTCATGTTTCTGCTGGCACATGGTCACTTCAGTGCTAGCCTGCCCGGGCACAATCAGAAAACCCTGGCAAGGAACAGCGTCACAGAGCTGTGTCAAGCCTGCGCTCTGTGATGACCTCAGCAGAGTGAAGGGAGGAATTTTTTGTCCTGGTTTATGCTCCTGTCAGTCACTCACACTTCAAGTGTAGAGTGTGAGGCACACAGACCTGGGAGATAAAATCTGTGCCCCTAGGTGGGGCAGGATGTTGGTGGTCAAGGAGGTCCAGAATATATATTGTCTGATGTGCTTCTGTCTGCTTTGACTTGTACTGTTATTTGGCATGGACACAGGCCAGACCAGAACAGCCTGAGAGCATTCCTGCCACTGATTCTGAGGAAATGTGGTCCAGGATTATTATCAGGCTTATGTTTCCTCAGGATCCTGTGTTTCCCTGACCTTTGCTTCAGCAAAGGTTCATATGTGCTTGAGTCGGGTTGCTGCTTAACACCCACCTAGCAGCAAGAGGGACAGAGAACTGCAGCCAAAATGCTTTTGGAATTCACTGGTCCCAAGTTCTTCATTTGTTTACTCTCAAGGCCTTCCTGAAAGGCACCTGCTCCCTGTCCCTGGGTTCCCTATGACCTAGGTGCATCGATGTGTTCACCCAGAAACGTGAGCTCCTGTCACAGTAATGCCTCTGACAGTGGTTCTTAAGTAATGGAATTTTCCCAGTGGCCTTCCCTGAGAAGATCCCTCCCAGAGTCCTGGGGAAGACACTACATCCGGCGGGGGTTATCTGAGGGAAAAGAATCTGTGTACACCATGCTCTTTTGTCTGTTACTTTATTTCTCTAAGACAAAATTCTATCTATACAACTTTAGTTCCATCCTGACTCTCAGTTCCTCTCTGTACTTACTTTTCTTGTCCCCTGATAGCCCCAATAATAACTAAAGCTTTTATACTCTTGATCTCATCTTCATCCCCTGTCCCTTTGTCCTCCATCTTTCCTTCCTCTCCTCCTCTCTTGATCTGATTCACTTGCAATCTACAAGAAACTTTTCCTTGCTCCTCACTCCTCAGCCTGAGCCATTCCACCTTACCATCTACAGAATCTCTTCTTGTTCTGTCCTCCTCTGGCCATGTGGCTCTGCTCTGCCCAGGAATCCTGCCTGACCCTTCACTCCACCTGGATATGCAAAAACATCCTTTTTCTGAGTCAGTTGCTCTGGAATGCCATTTCCCTGTCTGGGGAAGGGAGGTTTGAGCTTCATTTGCACAAGAAGCAAAGCTATACATCTACAGCCCACCTGTCTCCTAGGTCCAGCAGGGGCGTTAGTTACCTAGTGGATCAGCAGTAGGTCTGAGAAGCTTAGCTGTTTTCCAAAATGGCCCAAGAGTATATGCGCCCACAAGAATTTCATAGCAGAAGACAGCTGAAATATTAAAAACCGAATAACACCAAATATTCCTTGATAAGTGGCTTCCTCTAGAAAAATGCCTTGAAATTTCTAGGTATAGCTTTAATATACAGCTGAATCTCTATAATATATTCTTGCAGTCTGCAAGACTTAAGTACGCTCTGACCTCACTGTCTTCCATGGAAACTGCACTGGGACTCCAACCCCACATCTGCCCCCGGCAGCTATTGCTGTGATCACACCTGACTAGTGTGTGTGCTGCTGGTGTGTAGGTTTCTCAGCGTGGTGTTAGTGTAGAGAAGAGGTCCCAAGACTGAAGAGACTCCATGGCACTCCTGTGGGGCTGACCTGGGTTTACCTCTTCTCCAGGGGACCAGCCCATGCTTTGCCCTTGACCATTGTAATTCTGAAATGTGGCACTCCTAACCTTGCCTGTCTGTTTCAACCATCTTTCTGGCCAAGACATATTCATCTTCTCCCTGATTTTTCTCTGCATGGTTGTACTTGTGCAATCCCTGTAAGTACATCATATGTGCTTTCCCCTTAATTGAATGTATTTCTTTCTCTGTGTTAGTCAAATGCCTTGTGCTTAATCACACCTTCCCCACCAGGACCTTGTACAGTTGTTTTGTTTTGTTTTGTTTGAGACAGGGTTTCTCTGTGGAGTTTTGGTGCCTGTCCTGGATCTCGCTCTGTAGACCAGGCCGGCCTTGAACTCACAGAGATCCGCCTGGCTCTGCCTCCCGAGTGCTGGGATTAAAGGGGTGTACTACCACTGCCCAGCCCTTGTACAGTTTGTAAAAACAATTCTTCCTTAAAAAACAAAAACAAAAAATATACAAAAAACAACTTTCTTGAAAAGCTAAAACCCTAGCTTGCTTTGTTAGTTAAGCTTGCTAGACTGAGAGGCGAGCAGTTTGACCATCATGTTGTGACTCTTTTGGGTCATTCTGGGAGGCTTCCTCACCTCCCCAGTGTGAGCATACATAATCTTCTGGTCAAATCTTAGCTGAACACCCTAACTGTCATGATAGAACTCTCATCCAGTGACTGATGGAAGCAGATGCAAACGGCCAGGCCCCAGGTGGAGCTCCAGGAGTCCAATTGGTGAGAAAGAGGAGGGATTGTATGAGTGAGAATTGTTGAGACCAAGATTGGAAAAAGCACAGGGACAAATAGCCAAACTAATGGAAACACATGAACTATGAACCAATAGCTGAGGAGCCCCCAACTGGATCAGGCCCTCTGGATAAGTGAGACAGTTGATTAGCTTGAACTGTTTGGGAGGCCCCCAGGCAGTGGGACTGAGACCTGTTGTTAGTGCATGAGCTGGCTGTTTGGAACCTGGGGCTTATGCAGGGACACTTCGCTCAGCCTGGGTGAAGGGAGGAGGGGACTGGACCTGCCTCAACTGAATCTACCAGGCTGAGCTGAATCCCCAGGGGAGTCTTTGCCCTGGAGGAGATGGGAATGGGAGGTGGGCTGGGGGGAAGGCGGGGAGGGAGGGGGAGGACAGGGGAATCCGTGGCTGATATGTAAAATTAAATTAAATTATAAAATAAAAAAAATTTAAATTAAAAAAAAAAAAAAAGAAAGTCAAATCCCTGGTTCCCAGATGTGCTTTTCAGGAAGAGGTCACCATCTCCATGCTGTCTACTGCCAGCATTCGGGAGCCATAGCCATTGCCCTGTGAGGTCTGAGCTGCTGTGTCGTTTCTGATGGAGATGATTTTGTTGTCTAGAGCTTGAATGGAACACTCCCAAATACTATAAAATAAAATATTGCCAGTATATAAAACAAACTCAGAAAGACCCCAGCTCCCCTTATTCTTTTTTTTTTTTTTTTTTTAATAATAAAATGGTTTTCTTCATTTCTGCTGTTGAGGAGTATCACTGTGATGATGGCCAACATGAGTATGCGTGCGCAGTGTGGGTCACTACCCCATCCTGGGAGAGCCAAGCTCACAGCCAGTGCCTCCTGCCCATGCCCTCATTTCTTAGTGACGTGCGTGCGAGAGAGAGAGAGAGAGAGAGAGAGAGAGAGAGAGAGAGAGAGAGAGAGAGACAGCCTAGGGCAATGAAAGGAAAGCACTCTGGCACAAAGCTGCATTTGCTTAGCTTGCCCTGAGCTCACTTTGTAGCCCAGGCTAAGCCTTGAACATGTGATTACCTTGTCTTAGCCTCCTAAGTAACTGGAGGTCTGGTCAGAAAACCTTACTTCAAACTTTATTGAAAAACATTTATGAATACTTAAAGATAGAAATTATAATCATAAGGAGTATGATAATGCTACTTATATTCTGTAATTTTTTTCTAGAGATTGATTAACTTTGAAATGTGAAAAAATTATGTGGAGTTGTAATGCATCATGTATACTTTTGTACAGAAAAACAGGTATTGTGGGAAATATTATATTACGTTTGTTTCAAACTTAATCTGGCAGCTGCAAGACTGACTCCCACCCTCCTCTGGCCTCTTGCTGTTGCTGCAAGCCTCCCCTACACCTGCTCTGGTTGTTCCTGTGCCCAAAGCTTTCCTTCTCTACCCTTTGTCTTATAAAACAAGCATGTTTTCAATTTTTTTTCCAAATAGCACAATATAAAAAAATGTATTTTGAAAGAATTTCAATAACACTCATGTTATTCACAGGGCAGAACACAGGTCTCTCTTCCAGTGACCTTGCTGTGGAAACTTCAGTACACATCCTTCTGGGTATCATTGATATATACACATTTCATAGACTTAAATGCATATAAGATATGCTTGCCTATTTTAACATCCGTGGGATAATTTATGCTATTCAGATTGTTCTGAGACTTTTCCATCTCCATTCATGAATATGTCTGGGTCCTTCCTCTTGTGCTTCTGATGTATCCTTCAAGGTCTAAGCCCATCCTCTGAGACAGACCCAGTGGCCACGCTAGTACTGCCTGGTACTGCTTTTGTTCCAGCATGGCTCCTCCTAACATTCACCATTCTTATCGGCAAATCTTTTGGCTTTCCTGGGAGGTAACCAAACCTGTAAAAGTGGGAATGGTGACCACACTCCTGCCTGCAATAAAAAGCAGCTTTTATTGAGCATTTTTGTGCCCCACAACCCATTCCAAGTGCTGCAGTGTGAGACAGACATTGTCATTTCCACTTAGAGAACACGAAGGCCGTCGGTGCCCCATTTGCTGACTAGTAAGGAGGGAGCCAACAGGTCTTTTGCTTTCCCAGAGCTGTCCTTATCTTTTTTTTTTTTTGGTTTTTCGAGACAGGGTTTCTCTGGGTAGCTTTGCACCTTTCCTGGAGCTCACTTGGTAACCCAGACTGGCCTCGAACTCACAGAGATCTGCCTACCTCCGCCTCCCGAGTGCTGGGATTAAAGGCGTGCGCCACCAACGCCTGGCTTGTCCTTATCTTTATATATGACTAGTCTCACCCACTGGGGAGAGTGATGTGAGGTTCAGATTTACAGAGAACGCCTTCTAGTCAGCCACATGGAAGGTGGGCTCGTACTTGATCATAGCTCTCAGGCTGCCTTCTCTTCATGGCCTTTATCATCACTCAACACAGGATTGTTTGTCTCTTCTCTACTTGGCTGAGCTCCCGGTGCCTGCTGTGGGCTATTAAATATTTACTGAACCAGTGACTATTAGTCCCACTTCTCACCACGCATCCTCACTCTGGATGCGCAGAGCATCCTCACTGAATTTGACCGAAACTTTAGCATTCCAGCCCCGCTCTGTGTATCAATCTCAAGCTGACCATGTTGTTGTTGGGTTTTTGTTTGTTTGTTTGTTTGTTTGTTTGTTTTTGTTTTTGTTTTTGTTTTTTTTGTTTTTTAACTTGCTGTTGAGTGTGTGGAGCTATTGCAGAAGAATCACCCACCCCTGATTTCTTTGATAACTGAACTGTTACCAGTTTGAATAGGAAATTCTCTCTCAGCCACAGAGGAACTTGAACATTTTCTAGTTGCTTTCAGAAAAGACAGAGCTCAGTAGAGAAGCTAGCAGAGGAGGAAGGGATGGAAAATGGAAGCTTGTCTGCCCCCTGACCTTGCGTATCAGGAGCACATAGCAAGGCTGCCTCTGAAAGCTGTGGGTTAGTTGGCATGATGGAAGATTTTGGGTCCTTGGACTTGCTAGGCCTGGATGGCATGGCTGGATACAGGATCCATGCTTTACTTTCCCCAGACTCAGTTTTCATATCTATAAATGGGGTCTAATTTGTTACTCAGGAAGGCTATGTTGTGCTTTAGTAACAAACGCTCCCAATATGTCATGAATGGGAAACTGCTGTTTCTCTCTCTCTCATGTTTCATGTCCTTCATGGATATCAGGGCCTGTGATAATGGTTTTCACTCTCCTTGACCCAGACCCTGGCTGGAATGGAGAAAGAAACAAGAGATAAGCCATACAGTCTCTCAAAACTTCCACCCAGAAATGACAGATGTCATCTCTCTCTTATTTCATGAATAAAGCAAGCCTTCTGGCACATCTGACTGTGGGAGACCTAGAAGAGAGGGCAAAGTTACTAAGGAGTATCCCAGGGGCCCCACAAGTGGTATATGCCTCCTAAGGTGAATCTAGTTAGATTCATTGCAAAGTGCTTGGTTCCTAGGCACTGGGCCATGGTGCTGGTGGCAATGGGAATGATTCATAGTAGGGAATTAAGGCTTGTTTTGGGTCATGGTTGACAAAAACTTTATTGATCTGCCTGTGTTGTGCACATGAGCTGAATCTCTCGGTTGTCTGCATAGTAGGTCCTGGGCTTGGAAGTGGAATCAGAATCAAGGCTGATGTGGTCTGTGTTCTGAAAGAGCTCACAATCTCCCCTTGGAAGAAGGATCAAGCAGTTTCCTTGGGTTTTCATTTTCAGGCCTTGGTCTTGCTATGAAAACTTATGGACTAAAGTAAAATAGAATGTAGAAGCTGGGGGGAATCTCAGGGTTTGCGATGTCAGTGTCTTTGAGGATGCCTCTAGTGAAAGACCCAGAGAAAACAGCCTAGACAGGCCTCAGCAAAGCCAGCCATCTGTGCTTTAGAGAAGTACAAACTGTGGAGTCCACGTCATGAAATAGCCTGTTTGTACATCATTCTATCCTCACTGTCCCCTGCCACATCTGTCTTGTCCTTTTGTGGAAGCAGTAGCTGCTGCAGAGATAGCATGGTGCATCATCAAGAGAAAGGGTGACTCTCAGAGACCCTAGGACCACTGTGGCAGAGCTGGCTTAGTTCACTGCACCATCTGGAACTAATCCCTACAGCCAGAGCAAGCCATGCTGGTTGGCTTGAGTTATTTGGTGTCCACTCATGGGTTAAATCAGCCAGTGGGATGATTTCCCAGGAAACAAGTGGATGCCAAGCAGCAGCGAGCTATGTCTGCCCCTTTCTTCTGCACCTTCCTCTGCTCGGGAAGTATGAGTGCCAAACGACTGTGCCTGCTGTTGCTCAGCCTGGTAGACAAGGGTAGGGACAGGTGGCTGTCTAGCAGAGCACCTTCTCACTGCTTTGAAGTGTCTCCAGAAACACCTTGTATAACAATAACCAAGTTCAAAGTGGGGGTGTGTCACCCTGGGGAGGTGTGTGTCAAAGGGCTGTTAAACATCACCATGCCCGACATCTTTAGCAGTACTCACTTGCTGTTTATTGACAAAAGAGATTGAAAATTAGGCCAGTTTCTTCCTGGTGAGGACATTACTTGTTACATTGTTTTTGCACATAAGGTTGCTGAGGTTATGAGGTTTCTGATATAGATATATTCTTTTGGGGGCCAACATTCAACCCCCTGTAGTTGCTATTACAGAAAAATAACCATTTAGAGTATATAGTACATAAATATATTCTTAATGCACACCATCAGACTTTAAGTTAAAAATCTCCTTGGCCACCATTCTTGATTCCATTCAGAATAACTGTCACTGTGAGCTTTATGCTTTTCCTTCTAGGCCTTTTACTCATGATAGAAGGGTACTTGATATTATGGAGCATCATCTTGCTGGCAGATGCCACTGGCAGACAGTGAGGACAGTGTCTCGGTGTCTACCTGAGCATCACCTGTCCTCTTCCTCCTCTCCCTCTTGCATTTTTCTTACAGATGGTCTTGGAACTCTGGATGAAAAGGAAGATAGTCAGAGGCACTGGCAGATTAGCTCATGTGTAGAGAAGATGCCTGCTGTAGGCCTGCCTACCTCCTTTCTGCTCTCCATGGTGTGGGCAGAAGTCCTTCAGGGGTCTGCCACTGTGAGAGCAAGGTGTCCAGACCAAAATATCTTCCCTCTCCCTTCAGCCTACCCTGCAGCCACCTTCTGTCTCTCCCAGCTGGTATGTGACCTTGTGTTTTGACCTCATGTCTTGTCATTCGTGGCGCAGATGAGTTGTGTGTGGTTACCCTTTCTGACTGAGGATCTGACTCCAGATCAGAACTTGATATAAAGTTTTGGGATAAGTATATATAACAGGAGAGTGTGTGGGTTTGGCTCTCAGAAGGGGTGGGGGCTTCTGAAGCCAGACCTCTGGGGCTTTAGCTAGGTTTCCAATGATCCTTGATGCCGCAGGTTAGTGTCCACCCTGAGCTATAGCCACTGGAAAGAAGGGCAACTGCTGTTGCTGAGACCAGCTCTGCCAGGCTCTGGGTAGGCAGTTTTCTTAATGCCCCACACCAGCCAGCCCTCCAAGGCAGCTTCTGTCACTCTGGTTCCCTGGAGGAAAGTGAAGCCTAGAGAAAAGCCATAACTGGTCTTCATAAAAGTGAGACCAAAGCAAACCTATGTAGACAAGGAAAGAAATCCAAACATTGTCACAGAGAGCTAATACATACCATAAATATTGTAGAATTTAGAAACAACACAAGAGCTTCATTGATAAACCACTTGACACACCTCAGCAATACTTTTTCTCTTTTCCAGCCTGTTCTCTAGTATAGAAAATAGAAACACAATTCAGCTATTCTTCTAGTCCAAGTGAATGAAACTTTTCAAGCATTTATATGAAGAAATTAAGTTATGTAAAAGATTGTTTTCAATGAATACTGGTGTAGTCACCACTAAAGTTCTATCACTGACATCTACCTATACCCCTCTGTTACTCATCTGTCTCTCCATCATCCATCATCCATTCATCCACCCACCGATCCTTTATTCATCCATCTCTATTATTATCCATCCACTACCCCTCATTTACTCACCCATTATCTATCCATCCATCTTCATTTGTGTTTTTTCTATTCAGTTTTTAAAAATTGCAGATATCATCACACATTTCTTCCCAAGGTTTATGTTGAGCTTTAACTTATACCAGAGTGCCTCTCCATTCCCCTTCCTGTTCTCTCCATGCTGCCCTCCCAGAGGCAAGCATTCTTCCATTTTTTTCTTTACCTAAAATTTCATGATTATTAAACTTCATTGAGAAAGTTAACAACTTGGATTGCACATAGTAAAAATTGGAAAGAAGGTACCAAGTTTTTTAGGACGAAAGCGTTTTTTCTTCTGATCTTTGTTTCCAATATCCTTCCTTCCAAAATGTTGAGTCTAAGTGCACAGGCACACAGCTCTCCCTCCCTCTTCCTTAAAGACAGCAGCTTCACTGCCACCTGTTTTGTGTCAGGCTATTGGCTTTGGTGTTCTGTCTTAGGCCATTCCTCATCAGCAGAGGAAGAAGGCCACAGTTTGCTTGGTAGCTGTGTAGTCTGACTGTGACTGTGTTATGTAACTGTTCATGACTTCCTCCCAGGCCTGCGTTAGCACGCGTGGTGCTGCAGTATGTCCTTGTATATTTGGCTTCATGCATATGTTGTCTAAGCATCTTAATTGCATGCAGAGAAGCTGGTGCCCACTCTTAGTAAACTGGATCATTTACACATGCTCCTTCCTTCCCTTCCCTCCTCCAGCCATCCATTCATCCATCTGTCCATTTGGGTGTCTGCTTCTCTGTCCATTCAGTGTGACGATTCAGTGAGCAATCTCCTACGTGCCTATTACCATCTTGGACTCTGAGAATATTATTCCCAAGACCCTTCTCATCTTGTGGGGGAAAATGACCCATCAAAAATGAATACACAGAAGTTGGAATCTATGGGAATTTCCAGACTACATAGAGGATAAAATAAAAAGGCTCTTAGTTGCTAGCCCTTGAATCTTTGGCCTTGAGTATTTTTAAAACCACAAGCAATTGATGCCTGTAATTGTGTATTTGCAAACTAGGCAAATTAACTAACAGGCAAGCACAGAACCTTGCATGTGGTCTAGACCCCTGGAATCCTCCTCATGGTAGTGAAAGTGCAGGTCAACATCACGATCCCTTCCACAGCCAAGCCTTCTGCCGGCCTTGCCACCCCAGCAGGAAAATAGGAGCTGTGTCCTGTTACACTTGGTTCCTTATTTTAAAATGAAGTGAGAAAGCAGGAGTGTCAGTGGGTTGAAAAATATTTCTCATTTTTGGCTGAGAAAAATGAGAGCTAATTGCTTTTGGGAAGGCTATTTGAAAACAGATGTGTGAGAGAATGACTGGCACATACAGCTTACTGTGCCATTTCATGGTTGGGACAAACGTTCACTGTGGTTGTCATGTTTCCTTCTTGTATTGTCTTTTGAGCAATGAATCTGAGAGCTTTGTAATTAAAGGACAAATAAAATCCTTTTTCTTTGGTTCTTTTTTTTTTTATCCCCAAACTAACTTATTCTAACCACACATGAAGATTTTGAATTGCTGCAAAGCAGTTTAAAAATTATTGATATTTCACTGTGGAAATATAGCTTATATTATGATTCATTCACTTAGTCAGTTCTTATGGTGTGCCAGGTGCTAGACCAGGCTGCTGAGTGTCATGTGAACTGGTGGCTGTGGTGAACAGGGAGATGCAGAGACTGCTCTCTGACTCACCGAGAGGGGTCCAGTCACAGAAAACCTATGTGGAGTGATAGTACTCTAGGACAGGTGGATGGTGGAGTGTAGCAGTGGACTGTCCATTGCATTCTGATGCTCAGGGAAAGTACAGACCTCTTCCCTCTGTGAAAAGTGCTCCATGGCTGAAGTTCCAAACTTCTAGGCTCTGAGAGGCAGAATGGGAGCAATGAGGATTCTGTTGTGTGAGCAGAATACCTTTGTGGTATAAAGTGCCTGTTGTAAATCCAGGTACCTGAGCTCAAATCCTGCTCCTGGTATTTACTTGTTGAATTGCCTTGGCAGTTTTGTGGGCTTGTGTTACTGTATGTCAAACCACCCAAGAATATAATGGCTTAAAAAAGGACAACCAAGCTGGGCACGGTGGCTGTTATGCCCAGATCTCGGGGACCCCCCCAAAAGACCACTATGGAGATTGAATCCCATATGTAAAAGCAAAGAGCCTTTATTTCAAGCTCCAGCTTGGACTCTCTCATATGTCCAATGCAGCAGTGAGAGCAGAGAGCCCCAAGCCTGGGTGGGGTAGGGTTTTTTATCATAGCAGAGGTTGGGGTGAGGGGATTTCCAGGGTTCAGGACCCTGATTGACACTTGTCTAGGGGTATCTGTAAAAGGGAACTAGGTGTGTGCTAGGCTCAGGGACATCTTATCTAATCTTACCTGATGGTTGGAATGTTTGGGATGTCAGGTTCTTCCCCTCAGATGCTGGTCCATCCCTGGGTGGATCCCTGGGTAGTGTCAGCTTATGACTTTTTCTGGAACTGGGTGTTGCCTGCCAGTAAGCCTGTCATGGCAGCTGTGTCTGGGCCTCTAAGCCTGTCATGGCAGCTGTGTGGTCAAGCTGTTTTGGGCCCCCCACAGTGGCAAATGCCTGTAATCCCAGCATTTAAGAGTCTGAGGCAGGAGGATTGCAAGTTGAAGGGCATCATGGGCTACATCATGAGACCCTGCCTCAAAGAATGGCAGTTATTTTGTTATCTCAGTGAACCTGTGCCTTGGCTGGTCTCCACTGGTGATTTATCCGCTTTGACGTGTGCTGGGCAGGGTGCCGTGGTGTGGGCCCCACGGTGCTAGGCTCCCGAGGTGTCACTCATTCCTGTGGCCACTGGCGCTGGCTCTCCACTGTCATCTCAGGTGGGATTTTTGGCCAGATTTGACACTGGCTAAGGGTGCAGGAACGGAGTTCATTTTCTCTGATGAAAGAATTTCTAAAATCCAGGCAGAGCCGGACGGTGGTGGTGGAGCATGCCTTTAATCCCAGCACTCGGGAGGCAGAGCCAGGTGGATCTCTGTGAGTTCAAGACCAGCCTGGGCTACAGAGTGAGTTCCAGGACAGGCACCAAAGCTACACAGAGAAACCCTGTCTCAAAATAACTACAACAAATTTTAAAAAGGTGAAAAAGAAATGTTATTGGAAATCTTGTAGAGTTTGGCAGAACTACCACATGATACTGGGGAAACTGGCGTCCCCTTTGGGGTTCTTAGTCTCATAAAAGAATTAAGAGTGAATGTTAGTATCCTGCTCTCACTCTTCTGGTGTAATGTCCTACGTCATCAGGGTGTTGCAGGTGATATCCATCTTAAAAAGCCACACACGACCCCCACCCTCCCTTTTCCGTTTCCTCTCTGCTGTTTGCTCTGTCCCACTTCCCTCCCTCCGCCAGGCCTGGCTTCTCCATCCTATCACCTCTTCTCGCTAATAAAGCCCGTTCTAACTGGTAGCCATGGCTCGTGACTCTTCCGCTGCCAACCAAACCAGTGCCATATATCCTTTCAGTGAACTCAAAAGGAAACTCAAGGACAATTTATTTGAGTTTAAAAACATACTAACACCCTAGGGCAGGCTAGCTGTGCATCTTGAAGCTACCCATAGTGTAGGGTCCCTGCAAGCCCTGCTGCCAAGCAGAGGAAGCATGAAGGGAAGCTAGTTCAGCAGGACTTAGTTAGCCAGAGTGTTCAAACTTCTAGAGTCTGACCCTGAGCAGTTTTTTCCCTCTTATTTAAATACTGTACAACTTTGAAAAAATGTTTCCTTGTGACAGTTATCATAATAAAACTTGAGGCGTGGCTACATCAGAAACTCCTTTGCAAAGTACATTCTTTTGTAAAGTACCTGTGTCTTCTTCCAAGGGTTCTGTTGACTAAGAAGCAAGGCTCAGGAGTCTAAGGGAGCCTGGCTCCACAGAACAGCAAAGATTACCCAGTTATTAACGATGGTAAAACGGCGCTATTGGTGGCGCTGGTTACTGGCGGAAAAGGCCATGGCAGAACCCAATGTTAGTTTTTAGAGCTTTATTGGGAGGGAAAGGGAAAGAGGGAAAAGCCAGACCTGGTGGGGGAGGGGAGCAGAGAGTGGAGAGAGAACACAGAAAGAGAGAAAGGTGGGGGTCCATGTCCGGCTTTTTAAGGCAGGGATTGGGTGACCACGTGGGCAGCTGTACGTAGTCGCCAGCACCCACTGATGATGTAAGACGCCAGACCCAGAAGAGTGAGGGCAGGATCCTAACAATTAACACATCCATTCCCACCTTCTGAATGGAAAACAGGTCTGTGCATCCCTTCTGTTAAAGAGAAAAGCCTGCCTGTTTAACATCCTGGTTTCTATCTTGCTGTATGTAAGCATGTAAACCCTTGTGCCCTTTACACAAGAGGAGAATGGAGAAGATAAGGGGGGAAAGCTGGCATGGAGGTCAATCATGTGACAGCAGGCAGCCACATGGTAGCAAGCTTTTGAGAATGAGTAAGGAAGCCTACAGTACCAGGGGCAGCGTACTCAGGCTCTGACAGCATCAGAAAGAGACGGAACAGTGAGGCCTTTCCAGGTCAGAACTCTGAATGGCAGGCCGACCTCATGGCAGCTCCTAGGAACTGCACCAGGCACAGAAGTGATCTCACAGTGACCCTTTCCTCCGAGGGTGGTCTGCCAACCAGGTCCTTGACCTGCTTAACTGGATTAACTTTCAAGGAAGGAGACAAGGGCATGTCTCCACCTAGAGGTGGACTCCGTTCTTTACTAGTGTCCTGTGCTCTCTTCCCACATGGGAAGAGTTGAGTAAGTAACATCACTGGGGCCTGAGCAGGCTGGGGGCCTGGATGGGGCCTGAGCAGGCTGGGGCTGGATGGGGCCTGAGCAGGCTGGAGCTGGATGGGGCCTGAGCATGCTGGGGCCTGGATGGGGCCCCTGCATGCCTTCTCGTGCTTGTTCACGTGAGTCCTCATGTCTTCTCTGTGGCTAGAGGTAGCACCTTGGCCCACACATGGGCTGCTGACTGGAGGCACTGGGGTGGGCTGTTTGTGAAATGCTGTAGTACAGGAAGCCTTAGAGGACACATGGCAGTGTATTTGCGCGCGCGCGCACACACACACACACACACACACACACACACACACCGTGACTGCAGGTCCGGGTCTGCTCTTCTATTTCGAGGCAGGAGCTCACTAAGTTGCCTGGGCTGACCTTGAACTTATGATCCTCTGTCTCAGCCTTCCCTATAGCTGCACTTACAGTCTCTGGCATAGCTTCACCATCATGCTCTGTTTCCTGTCCACGTTTTCTATCTGTATCTGTGTCCTCATTCTGCCCATGGGAGAGATGCTATGCTCTCCCCCTATTGTCCAAACAAGCTGGCTAATGCTCCCCTTTTTCTTTCCCTTTCTCTTCTGCTTTCCTGTCCTCCCTGGCTCTTTCTCTACTTCCCTTCCTTTCTAGTTTCAGAAGCACTTATGGAACAGGGAGTGGCCATTTTGGGCAGACTCTCTGGTGTCTTCTTTAGACTGGGGAACTGACAAGTCAGAGTGACGGACTCTGGCTAGAGCTCCAGAGTGGCATTGAGGGTAGAGTGTGGGGGCCAGTGAGAACTATTGGCTTTGGCCTGTCCCAGTTCCCAGCCCCCAGGGAACCCTGAGCCAGAAAAGGCAGTGAAGACCTTACTGATGTTGCCTGGGGTGGGCTCTGCCATCTCTCTCACTGTCTACCCTGCTGTGCACAGCCCCAAGGGCTTTTTGCTCCAGAAAGACCCAAGAATCTGTCTGTCCTGTTTGTTCAGAGACGGGCTTTGCCTATCCATGAAGGCCGCCTCATGACTGCCTAGACCACAGACCAGTGGGGAACAGCGTTTTTTTCTGGGGTCATGAGAAGCAGATATCTGTGCTGGTCACTTCATTATGCCTGCATGGAGGGTAAGCCAAAGAGGAGGCCACAGCCCAGAGATGGGTCTTCTTGGATTTCTCAAGTTTCAGGAGGTCTAAGATACGTTTATGTTTAATATCAAAAGGAAGCTGATTTTCCTTGTAAAATATCTCTGTTCCACCCATATTTATTGCCAGAATGTGCTATGGAATCAGCACTCTGGCCAGGCCTGGTAGTACACAGCTATAATCCAAACTATTTGGAGGCAAAGGCAGGAAGATTCCAAGTTCAAGGCCGGCCTGGATCTAGGTAACTTAGTAAGATCTGTCTCAAAATACAAAATAAAAAAGGGAGTATAACTTAGTGGTAGAAAGTTGTGGTGTGGTAGATGGTATATCCAGCACTAAACAAGAACAAGACGCTGGTATCAGCCCCAGGGGAGATCTGGCATCACTTTGTACAGATACCAGGCAAGCTTCAGATGTACATTGACCTTGACCCTCTATCACCATGGTGTAGTTGGTGCAGAGCCTGGCCTGGTCACAGCCTTTTTTTCCAAGCAGCCTTTCCAGTATTCAGGAAGACACAATAAATATCTCCTGGTTTCCTGATTCTGGTAATGCCACAG
>CABHPP010121036.1:61862-75899 GCA_902168425.1 Peromyscus attwateri | reverse complement strand
CGGGAGGAGGGAGAAAGGGGGAATTTATGGCTGATATGTAAAGTTGAATTATATTGTAAAATAAAATAAAATAAATTCAAAAAAAAAAAAAAGATTCTAGGATATCTACATCTTAGAAAATATTTAACGAAGCTAGGTGGTGGTGGTGCATGCATTTACTCCCAGCACTCAAGAGGCAGATTCAGGTAGATCTCTGAGTTCAAGGCCAGCCTAGTCTACAGAACAAGTTCCAGTGCAGCCAGGGTTACACAGAAAAACCCTGTCTTGAACCTCCCACCCCCCAAAAAGAAAATATTTAACAAACCCATCTCATTCATAGAGGACTTTATCTCATTACCAGATTCAGTGTTTTTCTACCACCATTTATTAGGTTTTTCTTTGTGTGGCTGTCAGTTTATTTAACATTTCTATGTTGGCCTGCAGTTTTACAGCACCCAAAGTCAGCCATTCTTTCAGCAACCTGTGAAGATGAAGAAAGACGGCTTTCCCAAAAAGCCTGGCAACAAGGTTTCTGTTCACAGCACTGACTTTGTCTTTCTGCTTTATGACTTATTTTCTGGGTCTTGTTGAGTTCCAGCTCCGTCTCTTAGTCCTCATTTCCATCATTTTACTGTTAAATCAGATGAGCATAGCTCATACAGAACTACAGCGGTGTAAAAACTTCTTGATTCTCAAGCTTCCCCTGCTTTTCATGATTCCCAAGAAAGCTTTTGAAGTGCTACCTCACTCACTACTTACATAACTGTATTTGCGTTTAGAGCTCAGCTGTTCTTTTCCATATTTGACTCGTTCACTTACTAACTCCTAATTCTAAAACTAACCATAACGGCTGATCAGAAGTGAATGAAATTCAAAAACGTGGGGAAATCCTTACAGAATTAGATGCCAAATAGAATACACACCCTGCATGAAACCCACTATATTTTCCCGAATTTGGCTAACCTTATCTTGATCAAAATGCAGTCATAGACTAAGAATTTTTAAGTCCTTTACTCTTGTTGCCTTTTCTAAGGATCTAAATATCTTATCTAAATATTTTACAATACCAAGGAAAGAAAAAATGGGTTGACTTCTTTATTAAAATATATGTTAGGAGTTACCTTTGTATAGAATCTTGCAAGGAATTACAGTTTAACCTGTAATTTAAATTAAACTAATGAAATCAAAATAGGTATGTCTGTGAAAAGTAGATATTCTCTCTCTCTCTCTCTCTCTCTCTCTCTCTCTCTCTCTCTCTCTCCCTCTCCCTCTCCCTCTCCCTCTCCCTCTCCCTCTCCCTCTCCTTCTGCCTCTCCCTCTCCCTCTCCCTCTCCCTCTCCCTCTTCCCCTCCCCCCCTCCTGATTCTCAGACTGAAGGGATTTTTGGTTGTCTCATCCAGTAGACGTGAACTTGTCACTCTTCTTTTTACAAATCAGTGAGGCCAAGGAAAATGATTTATTTTCATGAGTCAGGGCAAGGTCGCATGCCCTCATCTGAGGTATTTAAGAGAAGAGTAGATATAAACAGCAATTAACATGGATCATTTTAATAAGAAAAATACAAACTTCAGGAGAAAGGAAACAAGAGTCACCGTGTCCACTAGTGACTTCGAGATGAGCTATTAAAAGCTGTTTGGTTCTAATGTGAAAGTTTCCTCTGTAATGAAGACGTTCAGTGACATGAAAAATAACTAAAAATAAGCCCTATCGCTCTTCTCTAAGAGGGCTCGCCCCATTCAGCAACAAGAGTAAGGAATGAGTCAGTAAACGCAAAATGAGTGTTTAAGCGTAGACACTTATCTGTGGCAAGGGTGATGCCCGTGATCAAAAACTTCAAGGTCAAACTGACCATTTGTCAACTCCTGAAAGAGGTGTAATCAATTGGGGGTTGATGTAACCATCTGTCCAGTTCCACTGGAACAGGCTCAGAGCCAGAAAAGCCAAAAGAGACAGCTTAGTCCTCGGGAAGGGGCTAGCTTCATCCTCAGTATGGAGTGCTCTGGAATGTGAACTGAAAGCCTTAACAAAACAGCCCTTGAGAAACAAAGAAACTTCTTCTACTGGCTTACTTGAGATTTCTGAATCCTTGGATTTGTTACATATTTTTTTCAGTTACCTAAAACCCCAATCCCATAGAACTTTTATTCTCTGTATAGAAAGTTGAATTCCTGATTAAGTAATTAACTGCATAAAACATTTACCGTGCTGCTTTGAACAAGTCACAAATCATCTCTTTTTTGTATTTTCTGTCTTTCTAGCATGTACAGACTCTCTTTCCTCTACCATTCACTCCTGACCGACAAAAATCTGTTTGGTTACCACAGTGCTTGATTCTAACATTCGTGAATTGATAAATATGAATGTGTGTTTAGGTACTAAGCACAGAGAATATGGGTTTGTTGATAATTGTATCTCCAGTAATAACTTCAGTAGTAGATCACATTAGAGTAAAATAATACAATTTATTTCAGATTTTAAGTTGAAAATGCCTGTAAGGGATAGTTGGTATGAAATCATTTTTACTTTGGAGGGAGTAAGAAGCCATCATGTAGATTCTGAGAGACATTTCTTGACATTTTAAAGAGCTTTAGACATATTCTGCTGTGATGAATTCAAATTCAAAACATTAAGATTCTTTTCTTTTGTCTGTGAGAAACCATTTTTCTCTGCCTTTAAGACAAAAGGAGACAGTGTATTCTGCACACAAAATGTAAATATGGAAGTATGGAAAAGAAGCAGATATTAAAATGTTTACCTAGCCGGGTGGTGGTGGCACATGCCTTTAATCCCAGCCAGGCAGATCTCTGTGAGTTCGAGGCCAGCCTGGTCTACAGAGCAAGATCCAGGACAGGCACCAAAACTACACAGAGAAACCCTGTCTCGGGGAGAAAAAAAAAAGTTCACCTATTCAATTATCTCACATTTGATAGGTATTTACATATTGTATTTGAGAGAGACTTTGGTCCTGTGTGAAATGAGAAGGACAGACATGGGGTCATGGTTATGGTTGTAGCTATTTTACTTATAAAATCAGAACTCGAGGACAGACGAGATGGCTCAGCAGGTAAGGTACTTGCTGCCAAGTCTAACAACCTGAGTTCAATCCCCTGACTCCGGTACAGTGTTCTCTGATCTTCACACTCATGCCAGGGCACCACACACATACACACACACTAGATAGATAGATAGGTAGATAGATAGATAGATAGATAGATAGATAGATAGATAAAAATATAACAAAAAAAGTATATCAGAACAGAAAAAAATTAGTAGGGCTAGGAACTTAGCCAAGCTCATTAATCAAATGAGCATGTGAGTGCAAATCAAGACAGGAAGTAGGGTTACAATTACAGTGATGTTTTCTATCTGCCTTCCTTCCTTATTTATATATAACATTTGATCAGATATATCAATCTGTCAGCATCTTTCTTCACTCTGAAATAATAAGAAATTACCACATAACAAAATCATAGTGAGGAAGAGATCGGACACAGGGAAAGCAACACTTAACAGAAATATTTGCTGTGCAGACACTCTGGGAGTTCTCTCTCTCTCTCTCTCTCTCTCTCTCTCTCTCTCTCTCTCTCTGAATTCCCCATGCCAATCTGCCTCATTTATAAAAATACATGTAAAATGCAGAATAAAATTAAAGTAATCTTACATACCAGCTTGCTGAGAGATAAGGACTGATATACGAGGGGAAAAAATCTTTGATTATTCCTTCTGTAACCAACAAGAAGTGTTACTGGTTAAGGATGTACTTGTCATCTTGGAAGAAAGGACCACTCAAGAGGATGAAAGTGTCCCAAGGTAGAACAATGAGTAAGAAAATGTATGAATATTGAATGTCAATTCTCCATATTTGCTGGGAGATGACTGAAAACTACCCTGGACCTACAATGGTCAATGCAAATAAATTTTTGAAAACTAACCTAGGCTTAAAATTGCTGTAGTTTAATGCCATTGACTGTGTTAAAGTACTAATTTTTAGGACTAGCACCATGAAAAATACAGAACTTTTATGATCTAACCATTTTTAACTTGAGGTATTTACTTTACAGTGGTTTGAAATTGGTATGTATTTACTAGAAAATGTATTTTGAGCTTCAAATTTTGATCTTTTCCAGAACTACAGATAATATAATACAGTATTCTCCTATTTTGTAATGTTTAGCAGAACCAGTGAGTTGCCATCAGCCAGGACATCAGGAAGATAAACAGCCAATAGTCTAAATAGTGCTCTGTGTGACTGAGCTATGATGTTAAGGAGGAGAGTTGCTTTAAATGCAGTTTAATTTATGGTGTGTCAATATTCTGCAGCTCTATCAGAATGTGAATTTAAAATTTCAGGAACAAGTCACTAATTTTACTCTGTAAATGTTGCTGGTTATACACACCATGCATAAGTTGCCTCAAAGTTAAACACACTCCCTTAAAATGTGAAACCAAAATCTAGTTGCAGACATCAGAATTAAGTGTCTGGAGAAATAGTGAGAGCTAAGAGTTGTAAAGCCATGGTTGGCAAGTCAGAGAAGTTCACAGAATCCTTCCACAGTCATAAGTGATACAGCATTCTATTTCATTTAATACTCAATTAAACGGAAAGATATTTAGGGTGCACACTCTTTTGCAGTTATTCTTATATCCTTACCTTTGTCCATGATTCTAAATTCTAAGGAGACAATGTATTTAAATGATTAAGATGTTAATTACCAAATCTTCTTTCTAGATTTGCAGAGCCCAGAACATCTGGTGACCTTCAGATAAGAACAGATTGAACAATTGCTCTCCTTGCACTCTCTGTGTATCAAATGCATAAAGCATGTAAAGGTTGTTATGTTTGACTTGTAGAACATCAATGTTTCTCTTTCTAAAACTAGCATAGTTAGCCTTGCATGTTGAACTTGTGCTTTTCTAGGCAGAAAAAAAAATGAAGCATACATTTGGCAATGAAGACAACACAGAGGCACATCGTCTTTAGTGCTGGCTAGTTTTATGTCAGTTTGACACAAGCAAGAGTCATTTAGGAAGACAGAACCTCAAATGAGCAAATGGCCCCAACAGACTTGTCCATGCTCAAGCCTGTGGTACGTTTTCTTGATTAATGTTATATGTGTGAGCCCAGCTCACTGTGGGTCTTGCCACCCTTGGGCTTGTGTTCTATAAGAAAGGAGGTTGAGCAAGCTATGAAGAACTTTCCAATGAGCTGTACTTCTCCATGGCTTCTGCATCAATTTCCACCTGGAGGTTCCCACCATATTTGAGTTCATCCTCTGACTTGCCTCAGATAGATTGTACTGGGAAACTGTAAGTTGGAATAGACCCTTCTCTCCCAAAGTTGTTTTGGGTCTAGTGTGTTATCACAGCTATAGAAACTTAAAGTAAGATACTTTCCTACCACGCTTCTCCTTTGCATGCCTTCAAAGGGCCTCTGTGTCCTTTATTTCCCTAGGATGGAACTTTGCAGATGATGTCCTATCAGTTTTCCGGCCTGGACCTTGAAAAAAACTGATTCCTTTCCTACCAACTGCTGGACCCAAACTACCAGCTTTTGAGACAAGAGCAGTTTAGACCTGGACCTAGCAACAATGATATATTCCTGAATTTGTGTTTTCATAGAAATTATGGCAGTTCCCTGAAGCTCTCTAGATGTGCTTTCCGAGAGTTTAGACACTTACAGCCAATTTCAGGTGAAAAATATTAAGTGAAATATTCCACCATTGAGAGTAATGAAATGAAATCTGATGCCACCTTGATCTATACTACCTAGGATATGAACCATCCAAATGGCTACTATATCCATATTGTACATACCATGTACCTTTTAGTTCCTTTGTAATCATGTTGTTTATCAGGCCAAATTTTGTGCTATGGCATTGCTTATGCAAAGGATTCAATATGTTCTCTGATTTCAGGCATCTCCTGGGGTTTTTTCCTCTAGGGATGAAGGGGGAATGCTACAATCAGATTACTTATTTACATTTATTTACAGAAGCAAATATACCTCTGAAATGAGAAGAATTTGTTTCTAAAAATGATTGCTAAGACCAAAGACATTTTGAACAAAATAAAATAAATGAAATCTTTATTATTAATATTGATACTTGAAACTTTAATTCTTGGTGTTTTAATAAAGTCTGTGACTAATAATGTATAAATGCTCAAATCTCTTTGTACACATCAAAGTTTCAACTATTACAAATAATACTAATGTACTTCTTTAGCTTCTACCCACTAAACAGTCCAACTGTTGGGAAAAGAGTCTAAAGAATCTGAGACTATTTAGAAAAATGAATAATGTGAGAAAATGGAGAGAAAAAAACTTGCACCCCCCCCAAAGCCTAATAGCTGCTTATAATTTCTACAGAAGGAAATGAACAAACAAAAGAGAAAAAGCTGGATGGGCAAGAGGGTTATATCATGTGTCAGCTGATGTGTTACAGATAACCCCAGGGGGCACCAGAATGTATCAGCATTACATTAAGGAATGAAAACCAAGGATTGTCTCTTGGGAGTAATTTGGCCAAGAGTAAGTCCAAATTTGAATTGTACACTTCTCTGTCTGTCTTCCATCTTCTGTAGTTTGTGTTACTGGGTTATCTGTTGTATGTGTCTTTCTGATATCTGTCTGTTGTGTGTCTCTGAAACTGTTTTTATTCCTGTGTCTGGACTTAACAAAATCTTTGCTCTGTATTTATTAAGCAGCATAGAAAACATGGCATGAGGGATTCTTTGCAGAGCTCTTCATCATAGATTCCAAAAGGGAAGAGGTTATTGTATTGACACCACCTGAGCCCAAATAGCATTCAATATTTCAAATAAACTTAATCAATCTACATTCACCTTGCATTCAATATTTATGGACAATATTTGTTTCATGCCTATTTCCATTCCGTTGGCTGCTTTCAGTAAATGATTGCCATAACACACACATACATGTATATACATTGTTCTGGAAGAGTGTGTAAGATGAAAGATATGCATTAGTTTACTATGTAAAAGCTCATTGCCTGCGAAATTCAAGGTTGCTTACATTATTTTCTTAAAGGTGGGTTAAACTTCAACAGGCTGAGGACACAGTAGGACAGCTGGCTAAGTTCCTACATAGCCTCAAATCATCTTGTTGGGGTATTATTGACTTTACTGTGAGGTCTACAAGGAGGTCATCCTGTTGGCATGTCAAGACATGTTTTCATTTTTTAAAAAAATGGATCACTATGATAGAGGGAGAAGATATTTCTGATATTTGAGTAGTGAATATGACTAATACATCTAGAATTTTATTAGAGGTGTTTTAATCACCCAAACACTGAAATTTCATAGATACATGGATCTAGAAATCAAGAGATACATTTTCAGAGTTCCATCAAGATTTTAAAAACAACATTGCCTTTAAAATAATCAGAACAGGGACTAGTGGGATGGTTCCATGGGTAAAGGTACTTGCTGCGAAGCCTGATGACTTGAGCTCTATCTCCTATATCTAAATGGTGAAAGGAGAGAACCAATGGAGGGAGCCAATCCCTGCAAGTACTTTTCAAACTTCCACAAGCATACTGTGACAGAGGTGTACACGCACACACACACACACAAATGAAATTTAATTTAAGAGCTCAGAAAGGGTACAAATTAGAATGATAAGACAAAAAGAGAAAGCAAAAGCCAGTAAAACATGTAAATTTGAAACTAAAAGAGGCATTGTGAGGATGATAATACATTAAAGTCAGGAGCCCAAAGTGAAAGAAAATATTCACTTATAACATACACATGCTATCTCACAAACCAAACAAATGCAGCCCTTCTCAGTCTCCTACATGAAAGAAAGTTAAAATAGGAAATATTCTTCTCCACTGACACATTGTCACAAATTCACTCCCAGTTAATTAATGAACCAGAGTTCTGGCTCAAGCCAAAGTTCTGAGTCCACTGTATTTGATCACTTACGATTTCTTCCTGCCTCTCTGCAGTCAAAACCAGATGCTTGGAGTGAGTGCTACCAAGGACTTGGAATTGTTTGCCTATCTGATTTGGCTTTGGCAAAGGAGAATATCTTCTCATGGTGAGCGATGTTTGAGATTGTTATAAACTAAATAAACAAAACATTTTCTCAGGCTACTGTGCCCAGACAGGTGTAAAGCAAGGAAAATGAAAGGTAACTAACCCCTCCCCCACTTACAGCCTCTACTCAGTGAGGAGAAGCTGACATGAATCCCACACACATCAGCTTGGCAGTGTCTCCTGAGCTTCTCCAGACAAATTACATAGCACTTGCCAAGCTTCCTCTTCTCGCTTGCCCCCAGTAAAAGAACACAAATAAAAGGGTCAGTGTCTGATAGATTGTCAATAAAAGGATCACCTGCAAGTCCTATTAAGCATTGGATTTACCTCAGAAGAGATCTATGACAACTAGACAGAATAAATGTTTAAAATGGTAATAATTTTAACTCATAATGTGTTGGAGGATTTTCATTCCACTAAAGCGAACATCCTCCTTTCTCCGTATTCAATTTCTCCCAAATACCCATGCTTTCGAGTCTTTGTTAGAATCCTTTGATGCACAGTTAAACAGGCAAACGGAAACGAACCAACGAGCAGAGGGAATGGGAAAGGACCTTATATAAGAAACCTGAGACTAGTTTCATTTTTAAAAAAATATAATTGGAAAAATAAAGACAAGGAGGAATACTCAGAAACTAGACAGCAGTAGAGACTCTTTCCTAGCTTATTTATTTGATGTGCAGCCATTTCGTCCATACTGAAACATTTCTTTTTTTTAAGGAGATGAAGGATGCATGTTAAGATTCAAGGTAAGATTTGGAAAGTCATCAAAACTTACAAAGCTCAAGAAGCTTCCAAAGCTAGTAAGATTCATGAGGGAGGCTCCTCCTCAAGGTTGTATCAATAGTAGAGTATTGCTGGGGAGGTAAGACTGACAGGGATGCAGTTTTCATGAGATCACCAAGGCTGGGTTGAGCTCGCAGGAGCCTCCCATTGTAAACAACTCCTCACAGGTTCTAGGAGTTCACAACGATAAAGTCACGTGTTCACTGAGCTGGACTGTCTTTGGTCCATCTTTCATGGATGCCCTGCCTGGAGTGATGCTTATCTGCATCCTCCCAAAAAGTCAAAAAACTCCTCAAGCCAAATATAATTTAAGGTATTAGTTTTAGAGACAATCTCAAAAGCATTATGTATGAACGTATCTGGAGAGAAAAGAAAATAAAAAATGAGAAGTATAGAATTAATACATTGTAAGTATCCTGCAATTAAGTATTTGCATACATTCCAAATTGGCTATAAATATGGTGCAGCATAGAATTCTGGTTCATAAATCTTAACAATATACTTTTACCATTAATAGTACAGACTCAATATGTTGTGTTACACTCTTCACTTATAATAGTTCTTCACTAGCAGGTGGAAATCAGAATCACAACCAAAGTGACTGTGCACATCTTTGATTGCACCCTGAAGACTTCTGTTTGGCCTGATTTTCACACTCCTATTAAACAGTGGTTTGCTTTCTACATTATCACTGGCAAACTATTTCCTCACATCTTTCCTCCTAATTACTAAGCACATGGCCATACAGATTTCTCATTTGGGGACAGCATAATGAGTGTTCACATGTCTTGAATGATTATAGGCTCTCAATTGTCTCTATCCTAAAAAACACAATAACAGGAGATCTGCCTCTTACATTCCAAAAGGATAAATGAAACAAATTCGTAGTAAAATACTTACATTCATAGTTCTAAAGAATTATAAAAAATACCTATTAATGCCACTTAAATAAAATTTAAAACATTACATTTTCCAAACTATACTAAAAAAATATAAAGACAAAATCTTTAAATGCAAAGGACTAACATATTTTGGGTTGAATCTTTAAATTTTATTTTATTTGTATAAGTGTTTTGCCTACATCTGTGTCTGTGTACCATGTGCATATGGTACCTGCAGGAGCTGGAAGAGGATGCTGGAACTCCTGGAACTGCTATGTGGGTACTGGAGATCAAGCCTGGGTCATCTGGAGGAGATGTCAGTGCGGAAAAATCTGGAAAATACTGCATTAACATTTTTTTTTTTTTTAGAAATATCCTGCCACTGAAAAACAAGCTCAGCTTAAGTACAGAGAGAATAAGAGTGTGCTGCCTTGTCTTACCCTATTTTATTTTGTCCTATTTGGCTGTCATCTCTTGGAGACCTGATCTTTTACTAAAGAGGAAATAGAGGGGGAGTAGATCTGGATGAGAAGAGAGATGAGTGGAGCTGGGAGGAGTGAAGGAGGGAAACTGTGGTGGGGGTGTATTGTATGAAAAATCTACTTACAACAAAAAAATTTTAAAAAGAACATACCAAAGATAAATGCTCTTTTACAAGTGTGAATTACTCCTCCACTAAACAGAATTTTTATTACAAAGGATTAATAAATAGTACAATAGTATGCACACATAGTAATTCAGTAGTCCTTTATTAAATGTCTTCCATAGAAAGATGGTACACTTCATATTTGGGTGCAAAGATGAAAAAATAGCAAAGTAATTGGAAATAAACATGTGAATTTCTCCAAATGTGCTAACCAACTCTGTAAAGTCTTCTACAAGAAAGAGAGGGAAGCTATATTTATGTTGTTCGTGGAATTAATAATAACTTTGCATGCACACATGAACTCACAAAGACTTTGACAGCATGTACAGGACCTGCACAAGCTCAAACCAGACAAAATTCTAGCATGGAGGAGGGGAAGTGGGCACCAAGTTCCACCCTTAGCCAAGAAGCTAATTGTAATTGATAGTCTCTGAGAGAGGAAAATGATCCTGTCTTCAACGGAGTACTGTTAAACATATGAACTATACTACAGGGTCAGGCTACCTGCTCAGGAATAATTGGCCAACACAAATTGGACTCTGTTGTGGAAATTACTTTAACTATGTAAAGATGTGTTACATTTGTTTATGCTGTGGAATATTACTTTAACTTTGTGAAGTGTTACATTTGTTTATGCTGCATTTCTTTAGCATGCAAGGATGTGTGTTTAATTATGTAACAATGTGTTACACTTGTTTCACCTTGCCTGCCTAAGGCATCTGATTGGTCTAATAAAAAGCTGAATGGCCAATAGTTAGGCAGGAGAGGGATTGGTTATCCAATATCAGTTGGTCAGCCCTGAAAACACCCATATAAGTAACATGACACAGACTGAGAAGGTTAATATAGGAATATGCATGTATATTCATAAACATATATTCATTTAATAACAATTAATGGAAAAAGAGGCCATGAATTTGAAAGAGAATAAGGAGGGGTTCAAGGGAGGGTTTAGAGGAAGGAAATGAAAAGGGAAATAATGTATTAATCTCAAAATGATATGTATAGTATGAAATTTTCAAAGAATAAAAATTAAATGTTTATACAAAAAAGAAAAAACAACTTTATGTCACAATTGTGTTTTAAATTAGGATGTTAAAGACTGTGGGTAGCAGTGACATGAAGAAATATAGAAAAAGAATTGACCTAAAGTAGGAAAGTTCACAGGTATGAAGTAAGAAGTTACATGGAAAGTGAAGATAGAAAGAGGTTTAGGAGTCACAAGTGTAGAATTTTAATATTTAAACAAGCAACCCATGGCCAAGTACGATACCACAGCTGTTACAGATTTTGTTTTTTTTTCCACTAAAGATACTATAAGAAAAATACTATAAGAAGATAGAGGGGTTTTCTGCTTAAAGATATGTGGTTAATATTCCTAAGATGCTAAAACAAAATACAGTTTCAAACTGGTTAAAAGAGAGAGAGAGAGAGAGAGAGAGAGAGAGAGAGAGAGAGAGAGAGAGAGAGGTTTAGATGACGTAGTAGTTTGGAAGAATCTGGAGAGATTGCATGACCAAGACATAGTGTCATAAGATTTAAATATTAAAATTTGGAAAACTCCTTTTTCAACCATTTTCCAGCAAATTTGCATCAGTATATGGTATCAAAATTCAAGATAAGGAGTCTAGCTTACAAGGTAATTCATGCCTATAACTACCACTCTGGAGGCAGAGGCAAGGCAATACTGAGGCTAGCCCAAATTATATAGAGTTCTAGGACAACCATAGCAATATAGTGAGATCCTGTCTGAAAACAAAACAAAACAAAAATCAGGATGAAGAAAACATGGTAGAATAGAGGTCTCCACATCCTGATCTCACACAAAACACTTCTGCTGACAAGTACTAAAAAAGAAGAATACTTTTGTGCACACTCTAAAATCTGCGTGAGGCTCTTGCACTGTGTGTAGAAAGCTAGTCTAAGAGCAGTTTCATTGGTCAACATAAAGTCAGAAATTTTACTTTCTCGGTCTTTCTGCATAATCCTTCCCTCAAGGTAGCAGAGTCTGATTATCAGAGATGGAAATACTGAACTATGATTTCTTCCACAAGGAAAAGTGAAATAAATACCAGGCTTCCTCAGCCATGGGCAATTTCTGTCTCACCTATCCAAATCTGAGAAGATAAAAAAAGTTGAATTGTCCAGAGACAGACACAGAAAGAAAGTAAGTTGGCGAGGAGTAACTTAAAGATAGCCCTCATCATCTACAGATTCTGCTAAGTGGCTCATGGACAGGGCCAAGAAGTCTACTTACAAACCCCACTGGAGAGTTAACTAAGGACCAGTGCTGCCCACTAGTGCATACTCACATCACCCTATTTGCTTCTTTGTGATTGGCATCCTGTAGAACCTCATGAACAGGCCAAGTGATATTCTGCAGAGCTAGCAGCCATAGCTGTGAGTCTTCACCTTTAACTCAGCTCTAATAGTGTGAGAGAAGATGCAGAGGCTTGACCACTTTGGAAAACTGTCCTAGAAAAAACATGAATAGGAGCTCTTCTCATCAGTCCTAGACCAAGAGAAAGTTGACCTGAGTGAAAAGCAGAGCCTCTACATGGAGTCACTGCTGAGGGATATTTAATGGCACTGTGAAACTCCAAGACTGTGTTAATAAAACTAACCTTGGATCAGGGGGCAGAGCCAGTGACTAGTTGACAGGAATTAGTCATAGAGAGTACGGAGAACCCAGGGAGACAGAACACAGGAAGCAGTAGCGAGGAACTTAAAGATTTCTTTGTCCTTTTTTTGGATTTGGATGGTGTGGAGCGGCTCTCTTTTGCTGAGTCTCCTGCTGATAAGAAAAGTCAACTAACTGGTTGCTTCTCAGCTTCTCTGATCTAGCAGTTTTCCACCCTAACATCTGACTCCTGAGTCTTTATTGGTAGATAGAACAACTTAGATAAAAACAACATTTGTCGACTGAGGCCAGGACTGAGCAGGTGCCAGAGAGAAAAGTCCCAACAGGCCAAGGTCTGGGTGTTGAGGCACTGACTGTGGTCTATGGGGCATAGACAGTAGTTAAAATACTCAGGTGCCAGCTGCTAAGCTGACAGAAAAACAAATCTCAACTGACAGTCCTTTTCTGTCAAAACCAGTGAATTAAGACTGAAGACAGTACCTACTTCTTCCAAGGTGAAAACAGACACAAACCGATTAACCAAGCAAGCATCAAATCACCAAAGGAAGAAAATAAAGCTCCCGTAGCTGACTCCAGAGAAACAGAGATGTGTGATTGGCAGAGAATTTAACGACACCGTCCTAAGCACCTCAGTGAAATATTAGAAACCAGAGATAGACAAAAAGAGCACAGATCAATTCAAGGAGAGAACACAGAAAAACTACTAGAAGTTTAACAAAGATATAGAAACCAAAGGTAGGGGTGGGGAAGGGAGGGAGACAAGGAAGGAAGGAACTCTGGAACTGAAAAAGACATCAGAAATGAAATGTCAGAGAAAATTGCAAAAAGAAAGAAAGAAAGAAAGAAAGAAAGAAAGAAAGAAAGAAAGAAAGAAAGAAAGAAAGAAAGAAAAAGAAAGAAAAGAAAAGAAACTTAAATAAATAAATATTTTAAATGGATATGTAAGTTCAGATGCATTTCAAATTATCAGGTTAAAGAAATGAAGAGAGAGAGACAGAGACAGAGACAGAGAGAAGGGGAAGTGGCAATAGAAAGGAAAGGGAACC
>CABHPP010121036.1:48606-61462 GCA_902168425.1 Peromyscus attwateri | reverse complement strand
GGAGGGGAGGGGAGGGAAGAAAACGGACTTAACTAGAGGGTACCTGAACTGGCCTACTCCGGTAACCAGAATACCCTAACGGTCATCACAGAGCCTTCATCCAGTAACTAATGAAAGCAGATGAAGAGATCTATGGCCAGGCACCAGGCCGAGCTCCAGGAGTCCAATTGATGAGAGGAGGGATTCTATGAGCAGGGGACATTGAGATCATGACGGGAAAACATACAGAGATGGTCAGCTAAACTTGTAAACACATGAACTGTAGACCAATAGCTGTGGAGCCCTCATGGGACTGGACTAGGCCATCTGGATAGGCGAGACAGTTGTTTAGCTTGAACTGATTAGGGGGCCCCCAGGCAGTGGGATCAGGATTCATCTCTGGTGCATGAACAGACTTTTTGGAACCTAGTGCCTATGATGGGACACCTTGTGCAGCCTTGGTGCAGTGGGGAGGGACTTGGACCTGCCTCAAATGAATGTACCAGGCTCTGCTGACTCCCCATGGGAGACTTTGCCTTGGAGGGGGTGGGAATGGGGGGTGGATTGCAGAGAAAAGCTGGGGGGGGAGCAGGGAAGAGAGGGGGATCTGTGGTTGGTATGTAAAATGAATAGAAATTTTCTTAATAGTAAAAATGAAAAAATAAAAAGAAAGGGGACTAAAAAAAGCTGATGAACTTTGTGGAACGCTATCAATTGAAGCAATGTGCATATTATGAGAATCCCAGAAACACAGAAAGAAAAATGTAATTGATGTTTATTTACATACACAGTAATTCAACTCTGGATCTGAAGGGGAAAGTAAACATTTCCCCAAATCTCAATAGCTCCAAATAAGTTGAGCACAGAGATTTCTTCACTGAAAAATATTATAATCAAACTACGCTCATGGGGAAGATGTTGAAAGCATATTGAGAAAAGCAACTTGTCTCCTATAAGATTATAAGTTGATTTCCATATGAGTCAGCTTCATATCATTATAACAAAATATGGAATACAGGCTACTTAGTGACAGAAAGAGGGGTACATATTGGCTCTTGGCTTTAGAAGCCCACAATCAAATTCACAATGCTTGTGGCTTCCGGAAAGAGTAGCACATCACAACAGGATCTCTTGCATATCAAAGGGCATTATTTCTCAAGCCATCAAGAGAAGAGAGAAGGGAAGAGCTGTGACCCAATTACCCATCACCTCCAACCCAACATGAGGACCACACAATTGGTCTCACCTCTTAAAGTTGTATAGTGATTTCTAGTAGGTTCATTCTGAGGACTGAAGAAACTGCATGGGAGTCTTTGTTGGGCATGTATGCAAACATCTGCTATTGCATGAGGAAAGTTAAAGGCTGGTAGAACAAAGCTGGTCACACATACATTTATAAGACAAAGAAATCTCAACCAACAGTAACGTGCTTCAGAATATTGCCCTTTAGAAATGTAAATTTAAAGACTTTTCTAGATAAACATAAGCTCATCATGACTGAACCTGCCTTACAGTAATAGCTAAAGAGAGTTTTGTCGGGTGAACTGAAATAGTATTGATCAACATCTAAGGGCATAAAACTCACTGATAAAGGTAAGTATGCAATCAAATGTGGAATACTCTAATGCTGTAATGACAGTAAATAAGTCCCTTTTAACTCTAATATTAAAGCTAAAAATATTAAAGATAACTATGAGTACAATAATTTGTTAATGGATGCACAGCATGAAACTGTAAGCGGTGACATCAGTAATATCAAATGTGGACAGTGGAGAGCTAAAGGTACAGAGTGTTGTATAGTATTGAAATTGTATGTGTCTACAGCTTAGCATTGACTATTGTAATGACACATATCATGTCAGTCCTGTGGTCATCACAAATCAAAAATATAAACTTGTAGTGGATACAGGAGAAACAAAGGGAAAGGAATCAAATATGCCCATTCATGAAGGAAACCAGAAAAAGAGGAAGAAAATTAAAGGGAAATGCAATACTTACAATGCTGCCTTCCAGATCACCAGCCTTCTAGGTTGCCTCCAACTTACATTTAAATTCAAATGCTATTCATCTGGAAGCTGGATCTTGATGGTACAATCTGTTTATTTACACTAAACTTCTAGTCCTTAACCCTGATCAGTCCAAACTTCTTCTTCTTTCTTTCTTTTTATTTTTCCTTTGGTTTTGGTTTTTTGTTTCTCTGCATAACAGCTCTGGTTGTTCTGGAACTCTCTTTGTAACCAGGGTGGCCTGGAATTCACAGAAATCCACCTGTCTCTGCCTCCGGAATGCCAGAATTAAAGGTGTGGTTCACTACCACCATGCTAGCCCAAACTTCTTATACCAAGTTGTAGGCTTCTTTTGCTCTCTTGAACTACCAAGAACACATATCAACATATCTATCTCTTAAATTATCTGTAGTCTGAGGCTTTGGGGTTGAATATTCAGAGTTTCCTTAATGACATTACAAAATAATAATAACAATAATCAACAAAATTGACCATGAAGCCTGAAAAAGCTTCTCATCTTTCCATCATGTCTTTTTCTGATACCTGAATTTATTACCACCATCCTGGATTGATTTTACTTACCCTAAAATCTCAACTTGGTAGTCTCTCTTTTCTAAGTTACTAAATATCATATGTGTTTCCTGAAATCTCAGTAACATTATAATTATTAAAATAAATATCTGCCTACCTAATATGAATGAATTATGATTTTCCATACTCTCCTTCAAAGCATCTATTTTTTTTAGCTCATTCCTACTTTGTCAATATAGAAAATAGAATTTCAGTATTGTTTATTTTACATGTATCTAAATGCAAAGGCTCTCCAAAGCATCAGGTTCTACATGTCAGAGAATGAGCCATCAAGCTAATCTTCTTGAGTTACTCAGAATTCAGAAGCACCATTCAATTGCAAAATAATATACTGGATGAATTCAAGAATGACAATAAAATTAAGTCATGCAAAGTAGTCATGGCTATTGAGGATACTTCAATTTAACAATGAGAAACCTGAGACTACTCATAAGTATCATCAGATAGTGATGAATTCATTCTGGTTGGTGGAATTAACTTTTCTGAGTACTCGTGTTGTAAGAATATAGCACAACTCCTGATAGATGAACAAAGACAACTGTAAATTCCAATCTGTGTTTTCATGGGATGCCCAATTAACTACACACTTCCTTACATACTCAAGCATGTTTCGGGCCAGGTGCTTTGTTAGGTGTCTTAGGTCTTCTAACGCTTCCTAGTATGTGGCTTTGCTTTCTTCCACATGAAAACATGAACTAAAAAGGAAACAAAACAAAAACGTTCAATGACCTTTGACCTTTCCTGTTTATGTTTTCAGGATACTATACTACATTTCTCAAAGAGATGAAGTGTATAAAACTCTATTTATTTGATTCTATCAGTATTGAAGCATTCTAGGAGTTAGGAATAACAAAAAGATTCCCTGGGAATATGCAGACCATTCAGACGGGGGAATGAGGTAGGAAAACCTGAGGTCTTTGCTCTCCTACTTCTCCTCCAAATTCAACCCACCAGTCTCATCCTCTGCTCTGCAGAAGCCTACCTGCTGGCAGCCTCCCCTTCTACTCTGCTCCAACTATTGATAATTTCTCCTACAACATTCCTCCCCACCCATCCATTTGTCTCATCCCCCAACTCCAGAAGGTATTTCCTGGGAACCCACAAGCCAAGCCTACTAGAGAAGCAAGCAGACCAGGGAAACAGATACCTTTATATCTTCACTTTCCCTCTTCTTAAAATATAATCCCCTAGTTTCATCTCCAGCTCTGTAGCATATCACCTAATGTGGCCTCTCCTCCATCTCTGGCCCCAGTCCCAAAGGGACTAAGCAGATCCTGGTGGTACACTCTGCTTTCCTCATTCCTGTGGACACCCTCCGTCACTCTCATTTCTAGCTCACCCTTATAACTAAGTGTCAGTTCTCAATACTAGAAAAACATTCTACTGAAAAACCCAAGTAGTCACACCTGGGAGGATCACAGAACCATTCCCTACCAGGCAACCCACACCCACTATACTCTCTTAAGCACCAGAGAGGACAACAGAAACCAAGGAATGAAACACCCACCCAAGAAAGTCAAGACCAGATATCAATACATAGAATTACAGTCATTCACATGCCAAATGGTTAGACTCCAGTGTAAATACAAAAATCAGTAACAGCAGGGAAAACATGTCTCCACTAGAGACCAGCAACCCCACTATAGTAGGTCCTAAGAAATACAACATAGCTGAAGCACAAGGCAAGGACTTCAAAATAGCTGTTATGAATATACTAGAGGCCCTTAAAGAGGGAATGGATGAATAAAAGAAATGTATAAAAGCACAAACAGTGGGATGAAATGAATTCAAGAGTTCAAGACCCAAAAATAGAAATAGAATCAATAAGGAAAACCCAAACTGAGCAAAAAACTGAAATGAAAATGTAGGGTCTCAAGAATGAATCTCAGAGACACGCTTCACCAACAGAATAAAAGAGATAGAAGAAAGACATTGAAGACAAGATAGAAGTAATGGATAACTTGGGCAAAGACAAAGTTTTAAAAAAGAAAAAAACCTGCAGATACAAAGCATCCAGGAAATCTGGTACACGAAGGAAAGACCAAACCTATGATTAATGGAGAAAAAAGAAGAAACCCATGTCAAAGGCTGAGAACATATTTCCAACAAAATCATAGAAGAAAACTTCCCTAACCTAAGGGAGGAGATGTATATCAAAACTTAAGAAGCATACAGAATACCAAGCAGGTTGAAGCAGAAAAAAAAAAATTCCCAACAGCACAAACAATCAAAACCCTAAACACAGAGCAATGGAGGAATACTAAATGCTGCAAGGGAAAATGGCCAATTAACATATGGAGACTGACATATTAGGATAACACCTGACTTCTCAGTGGAGATTCTAAAAAGCCAGAAGTGCCTACACAGATGTTCTACAGAGTCTAAGAGACCACAGACTACTATAACCAGCCACACTTTCAATTGCAATAGATAGAGAAAATAAAACATTCCATGATAAAAAACAAAACAAAACAACAACAACAGTAACAAAAACCAATTTAAGCAGTATTTATAAACAAATCCAGTCTTATAGATGGCACTAGAAGGAAAACTTCAACCAGAAGAGGTTAGCCACACCAGGAAAACAAAAGGAATAAATACTCCCAGACAAGCAAATCCAAAGACGGAAGGGACACACAACACTGTAGCTGGAAGTTTTCCTGTGTCCTGCCCGATCCTGCCGTCCAGACAAATCTTTCCCACCCATGTCTCACAGCTGCTTGGCCCCAAGTAAACACACAGAGGATTATAGTATTTACAAACTGTATGGCCTATGGGTCAGGCTTCTTGTTAACTAGCTCTTATAATTTAACGCATTTCTATTTATCTATAAGTTGCCACTTGGCCGTGGCTTACCTGTACTTTCACATCTTGCTTCTCCTGATGACCTCTCACAGTGTCTCTTCTGCCTCTCCCTTTCTTCTTCCTGACTCCTCTTCAATTTCCCACACAGCTATAACCTGACTTACCATAGGCCAAATGGCTTTATTTATCAACCAATCAGAGCAACGCATATTCACAGCTTACAGAAAGACATCCCACAACACAACACACACATGACAAAGACAGCAAAATAACAGAATCAACAAACATGGCTCATCTTTAACTCTCAATATAAATGGTCTCAATTCCTCAGTAGACATAGACTCACAAAATAAACACACACAAAAAAAGGATCCATCTTTCTGATGTATCCGAGAAACACACCTCAACATCAAGAGTTGATAACACCTTAGGGCAAAAGGATGGAAAAGGATATTCCAAGTAAATGGAACTAAAAATTAAGTTGGTTTAGATATCTTAACAGATAATAGACAAAATAGATTTCAAACCAAAAAGTCACTTCATATTCATCAAAGGAAAAATCCACCAAGAAAATAATACAATCCATAACATGTACCAAACACAAGGGCACCAAGGTTCATAAAGAAACACTACTACAGCTTACATCTCATATTGACCCTCACACACTGAGAGTGGGAAATGTCAATACATCACTCTTGCTAATAGACAGGTCATCCAGACAAAAACTAAACAGAAATGCTGGAGTAAACTGACATTGTAAACCAAATGGACCTTGCTGTGGATTTTGCTCTGTGTGCTGTGAATGTGTTGCTCTGATTGGTTAATAAATAAAGTGCTGATTGGCCAGTAGCCAGTCAGGAAGTACAGGCAGGATAAGCTGAGAAGAGAATTCTGAGAGGAGTCAGGAGTCACCAGCCAGACACAGAGGAAGCAAGATGTGAAGGCAGAACTGAGAAAAGGTACCAAGCCACATGGCTAAACATAAAAAAGAATTATGGGTTAATTTAAGTGTAAGAGCTAGTCTGTAATAAGCCTGAGCTAATGATCATACAGTTATAAATAATATAAGCTTCTGAGTGATTATTTTATAAGTAGGCTGCAGGACTGCAGGGGGCTTCGTGGGACATGGAGAGAAACTTTCCAGCTACAGGACCTAACAAATATTTATAGACCATTTCAATAAAATGCAATAGTGCATACCTTCTCTTAGCAGCTCATACAGCTTTCTACAAAACTGACCATATACTCTGACACAAAGCAAGTCTTAATAGATAAAAAAAAAATGAAATAATACCCTGCATCCTATCTGACTATAATGATTAAAGCTGAATATCAACAACAGAAACATTATTAGAAAAAATAAAATGTTGCATTAGTTAGGGATAACTGTATTCATACTTTAAAACAAATTCAAAGGATTCTAAATTTATAATTAATATATCTTACAGAAATTGTAAAAAAAATAATTTCCACAAAGTACAGGAATAAAAAAAGAATTATTTTACTAGTGTATGTAACTGAAGATTTTTTCCATTTCATAAAGTAAATTACTCTATTCACTATGTCAGAATGGGTAAGATCAAAACTATAAGTTCCAGCTCATGATGTAGAGGATGTGGGGCAAGGGAAGCACGTCTCCATTGCTGGTGGGAGTGTAAACTTGTACAACCACTTTGGAAGTCAGTGTGGCAGTTTCTCAGAAAACTGGGAATTGATCTACCACAAGACCCAGCTATACCACTCTTGGACATATACCCAAGGATGCTCAATCATACCACAAGGACACATGCTCAATTATGTTCATAGCAGCTTTTTTTGTAATAGACAGAACTAAACCAGCCTAGATGTCCCTCAACCAGGGACTGGAAAAGAAAATATGGTACATTTACACAGTGGAGTATCACTCAGCTGTTAAAAACAAGGACACCAGGAAATTTGAAGGTAAATGAATGGAGCTAGAAAAAAAAATTATCCTGAGTAAGGTAACCCAGACCCAGAAAGACAAACATGGTATGTACTCATTCACAAGTGGGTACCAGCTATAAAATAAAGGATAACTATCCTACAATCCACAGGCCCTGGGAGACTAGGTAACAAGGAGAATTCAAGGGGGGGGAGAGAGAGACACCCAAATCTCCGCTAGGATGGAGAAATAGAAGAGATTTCATGAGTGGACTGAGGGTGGGTGGGGATGGGAACATGAACAATCAGGCTGGGGCATGGCAGAGAGGGAGTACTAAAAGATACTGGGAAGGGGGCGCACATTTCAGGATCAGGTAAAAACCTGGCACAAAGGAATCTCCCAGGAATCTGCAAGGATGACCCTAGCTAACTCTTAGCAATAGCAGATACATAGCCTCAATGGACCATCTCCTGTGACTAGACCTGTGAGAGCCCAGTTGTCATCAGAGAGGCATCAACCAGCAGCTGACGGAAACCGCTGCAGACCCACAGCCAAACATCAGGCGGAGTTCAGGGAGTCCTGCTGAAGAGGGGGGAGAAAGGATTGTAGGTCCCAGAGCGGTCAAGGACACCACAAGAAAACTCACAGAATCAACTAAACTGGCCTCATAGGGGCTCACAGAGACTGAACCAACAACTAGGGAGCCTGCATGGGACTGACCTAGGCCCTCTGTATATGTGTTACACTTGTGTGGCTTGGCCCTCTTATGGGACTCCTAACAGTGAGAACAGGGGTTGTCTCTGACTTTTTTCTTTTTTTTAATTTAAGAAATATTTCCACTCATTCTACATCTCAACCACAGATCCCCCTCCCATCCCTCTTCTGACTCCTTTACAAGCTTTCAGGACCCTACTCCTCATACTGGGTCACCTTGCCCAGCCTTAATACATGGGGAGATGCTTATTCCTACTGTAACCTAATATGCCATGTTTTGTTGATAATCATGGGAGACCTGCCCTTTCCTAAACAGAAATGGAGGAGGAGTGGATTGGGAGATGGTAAAAGAGTGGAGATCAGGGGATGGACTGAGAGAAGAGGAGAAAGGGAAAACTGTGGCCAGGATGTAAAATAAATAAATAAATAGATAGATAAATAAATAAATAATTTTATTAAAAAATTTTCACAAAGTACAGGAATAAAAAGGGAATTCTTTTCTTAGTGTACTATAACTGAAGAATTTTTTTCATTTCCTAAAGTAAATTAATTATCCTATTATTCACTGTGCTCAGTAAATTCATTTTCCCAGAGTATATTCACCTTTAAAAAAAAATAATTGTTCGGTTTAAAAACACAATTAGAAATATTTGTATATATTGATATTAATTTATTGAAAAAGAAAAAGATATATCATCTCAGCCTCAAAACCATTTATATATATATACATATTTCTAATTAAAATTTTTATTTAAACATATTTTACCTCACATAATCAATTAACATCACATACAACCATATTTAATGAAACCAGTATTTAATATGATGAATTATGCAGAGCAATTTACCAAGCCAGTCAAACAATGTAGTTACAAAATTATTTCTGTCATCAAAATTTTAAACTTTCTTATCAAAATTGTTACAAATTTAAAAAAAAAGACACATGTCAAAATTAAAGCATTTTTTCTTTAAACAGTGTTTCAAAGTGATCAACGATGTCTACATAGGTTCCGGTGAATGTTCAAGCAGAGTGCAGTAGACCAGCCTCCATCCTGAACAGTCAATCTGCATAAAAAGGAAAAACTTAGGGAGAAAGTTAAGCAGGGAAAATTGGGAGAGTGAGAATTACAAAAATAAATAATGAATGAATGAATAAATGAATGAACGAACGAAGGAACAGACCAGCAGCTTGAAATGACTGGTTTGGCTCTCTAACCATTTCTACCCACAGCATCGACCAAGAGTAGCAGGGAAGATCCTAAGATGATTCTCAGAAATGACTGGTTGGGGTGCAGGGGCTTCGAGTACGAATATTTCTGTGATTAGTTTCTGTTATATTTCTGACAATGAACTCTCAGAAAGGGAGATTACTTCTGATTGGTCTGACTTTGTGAACCTTAAATGAAAATGGACTATTTCTGTATTCCTGGTGAAGATCTCAGGTGGGAAAGGGAGTGAGAGAGATTTTTCATTTTTGTTGTTGTTGTTGTTGTTTGTTTGACAATGGATGGGGCCACAAGACCAGAAAGAGCTTCTGGGGGCTGATAGTGAGTCTTGGACAACATATAGCAAAATTATTGGGACCTTGGACTTACAATCCTGAAAAACTGTATTCTTCCAACAATCCAAATGAATTAGAAACCCTTTTTTTTTTCCTTACAATGACCTGTAAGTGAGCACACACAATGACATTGATTTATCTACCTAAAATTAACATTTTCATCTTGTGACATCATGAACAGCAGCATCAAGTCATGCCCTGGCCAGGCATCAACCTACAGAATGGTAATTTTCAGTGAATGAGCAAGATAGATCCAAGTCCAAAGACAATTCAAAGGGTTCACAATGGAAAAATGGCTGGATGGATAAGAGTGGACTAAATGCTAGACATTACCAGAAATACATTAACTTCTATTGGATGAAATATGGAGTTTTCAAAATTCATCATGCGTGACCAGTCATGGCAAAAGTCAGGACCATCTGACTGCAAATGGCAGAAGAAAATAGGCAGTAAGAACACATCTACAAGTGAACAAGTTGATCAAAGCTTTAAAATAACTGGGGCTAATATGTTCTATAAAATAAATGTAAATAATGAAATAAAAAGACAAATCAAAGCACTTCTGCATAGTTCAGTGGAGAACTGGACTATGAAAATACAGATTTTAGTTCTGAACTAAGAAATGCAACCTAACTTTAAAAATTTTGTCTTCTACTATTTCTACAAAAGTTCATGTAAGTTTTCTGTAAGAAAATGACCAAATAGTCATACTCAGCTTAAAGTACATATTTTTCAGCTGTAAACTATAGCATGATTTTCCAAAATGCAGGTAAGAACAAACACAAAATCCTTGCCGGCAAGTAGCTCAGCAGGACTGTTATTTAGATGATTCACATCTAGCTAATGCTTTTGAGAAGAGTTTGTATTTTTATTCTTCAGGTATAGAAAATAGAGTATTTGTTGAGCAAAAGAATAACCTCTTATACTTGAGCTATCAGAATTCAGAATATGCAAGAATTCACTTATTTTTGATGCTCTTAAACCCCTTAGCAAAAATGCAATCTTTTAAGGACTTCAAAAGTGTGGGGAACACACACACACACAAAACCTCAAATGTCATTTTGAAAGACACTCCCAAATTACTGCCCTTCAACTTCATAAAACATTGTCACAAGTATCTGACTACAAAATGTCATTGATCTATTTTGATTCCTATATGAAAAATGAGATACTGAAAAGAAATAAAACTAACGCTTAGTCTATGTCTTAATTCTTAATGTCTTAAAGGAACTTAGATAGTGTTTAACTAATTCAAATGATGCCACCAGAGCTAAACATGGATTGATGTGCATACAGAGTAAACTCCATTTGTATATTAACAGTTTTTCTTACTTTGCTCTTAAATGGAATATTAAAAATTTCACATATTAACTAGCTGAGAATATACTATTTAAAATTAATGTAATAGTCACTAAACTACTTTTTGTCACTTGGCCTTTGGAAAATAGGACTCTCAAAAAACCAGTTTCTTTAGAAATGCATTTTTAATAAGTAAATACCTGATTATTACAGTATTCTTAGGATAGTACTTCAAAAACTGGCTTTGGAAATTGACATTATTGTAAGTAAAAAGTTACTAAATAAAAGGAAAAATGTTAACCAGAAGTCCATACTTAGTTAAGGGATACTTATTTGTTTTAGTGGTTAGATGAACATAATTTTACTTTTCTATAAAAACAAAATGTTTTGTGAGGTCACAGTTAACTATATAACAAAATGTTTAAATTTTTGCACATAATAAAATATATCAAGCTGAAATCAAGTATAAAAATCATTTGGGGGTTCATAATAGGAATTTTTACTAATACATAGATTTCTCAGAAATTATTATGAAATATTATATGAACAGATTTGTTCACATATATGAGTTATAAGTCTTTCCCTCTGTACAAGCCTCTATTCCCTCATCTTAATCCTATTATTAAATATTATAGATAAATCTACTGAAGTGGTAGCATGATTTCTTTCTTCCAAGTTTCCTTTTTAAATAACCATTAAAAATTAAACAAACCTGTTAAATATTTATTATTAATTTCCCTATTTGCAACTTGGAGGCTTTCAACAGTTCAACACTTGTATTTATTTTAAGGCTAGTCAGTATAGAATTTCACATTGCTACATAAACAGTTTTCCATTTCTGGATCAGATCATGAACTTCACACTAGATGTGAAGGCAGAAAATGACTTACAAATGCATATAATATTAAGACTTCTTGCTTCCCAGGTCCTAACTGTTACACAGAAGAATGGCCAATGACCAATAAATAAATGAGACAATATTTGGGAAATATATTGCCCACATTTATCATGATTAAGTATGGTTTATAGTTCTCTGAGATGCCTGAAGCCTGCTTTGTTAAATGGTAGTAAGAGTGAAAAAAGAAGTAATACTTGGATCAGCTCATGGCCATTTTCTATACTTATGTGCAAAGTACTTTCCTCAAAAGGGATATACATTAAGCTCTTAACCATTCCCAGACATTCATCAGAGGGTAGGTATTACTGGATGGGCTGTCTCTCCACAGGCATGTGATCAATATGCTGACTTAGAACAGTTAACAGGAAACGTTATCCAAAGGAAAATCTGTGTTAGGTATGTAAATGTCTAAAATTAAGATTCATATTACTCTATGTATCATATGATACTACATGTCCTGGAAGAAAATCCCACATAATTATTTCTTAAATTATTGGTATGAGTGTTGTGATGGATTTCTCAGGTGTTGCTGTCACAGTGAGGTGGGCAAGCTTTTATTCCAGATACACTAGCTTGGGCTCCTCTGCCTGGGGTGTTCCAATAGAAAGCAGGTAAGGGACTACTCTTCTTACACATGCCTTTATTTCCTCCTCCATAAGTAGTTTTGATCATGGAAATTAGAAAACGTGATGGATGGATGTAAAGTACTCTATATCCCACCCCAACTGCCAGTCTCCCCATCCTCTTTCAAAGGGAATCATCACTTTCCTCTGCTTTTTTGGAACATTTTGAGGTGTGTGTATTTTTTTTTTCCTTCTTGGTGTTATCTCCTATTCAGAATTCATTTTTCACTTACAAGTTTCACATACACAAAAAAGGAAGCCATGGAATCTAGTGGAAATATCAAAAGATAATCACAATTCCTACTGAAATAGGTATTGCTAAATCAAACTCCCTCTTGGAGATTTCAGTGTTTTGGACAACTCCATGACTAACTTTCTAATCAGCACAGCCTTCCTACTAATTCCTATAGTCACCTATAACTCACTTGGCTTCATTTCACTATTATTGTTTCCTTCCTTCCTCCCTCCCTCCCTCCC
>CABHPP010121036.1:888-48506 GCA_902168425.1 Peromyscus attwateri | reverse complement strand
TCTCTCTCTCTCTCTCTCTCTCTCTCTCTCTCTCTCTCTTTCATACTTAGGAGCATCATAAGGGATAAGTGAACATAGACTTTGGATGCTAAACAATCCCAGACTGAAATTCCAACTTCACACTTAACGGCTAGGTTGCCTTGAGGTAGTTGCCTCAACCAAAGCCCAGTTGCTATCTCCTCTTAAGTGACTAGTCCTGTCTGTGATGTCATCTATAACATGGAGGTAATAGTATTTTGCTGATGTTTAAGTATTGGGATAAATAAATAATCTCTTTTAGCTATTGCATAAATGTTTTCCATATAACTTTTGGACATGGCAAGAATACATAAATATTCATCTTTACAATAAATACAGTAATTGAGCCAGGCAAAGTGGTGCACGCCTTTAATCTTAGCATATGGGAGGCAGAGGCAGACAAATCTCTGTGAATTTGAGACCAGCCTGGTCTACACAGTGAGTTCCAGGACAGCCACAACTACATAGTGAGAGTATAGTTAAGATTTCCATTTTTTACAGGCACATGTTTATGAGGGTTGTATCTGTGTATCTGGTATATGCGTGTGTGCACATGTGTGTGCATGTGTGTGTGTGTGTGTGTGTGTGTGTGTGTGTGTTGACTGTGCAGGTACTTGTGTGATGTATGTGTCTGTATGTGCATGGGGCAGCTAGAGCAGGACTTCAGGAGCCTTCCTCTATTGCTCTCTGCCCTATTTTTTGAGACAGGTTCTCTTACTTAACCTGAAGCTTGCTAATTTAACTTGTCTAGCTGGCCAGCAAACCTCTATACCTGCCCATCTCTGCTCCCCAATGCAGGGATTACAAGCAAGGGCAGCTGTGGCAGACCTTTATGTGGATGCTGGGGATCTGAACTCAGGTCCTCCTGTTCTGGCATCAAGGCCTCTTACCCAGGGAACTATTGCCCAGCCCTAAATATTCATAAGACTGTATTGAATTAAACTAAATGCCCATAAGCTCCAGAAGTGAAGAGGCAGTAAGAATTCTTCTCTAGAGCCTGCAAAGGAGGCATGACTCTTCTGACTTGTTGATTCCAGACTTCTGCCATTCACAACTATGAAACAGGAAATGTCTATTATTTTAAGCTACCAGCATTATGAAAATTTGCTATGGTGGCCTCAATAAATGAGTACAATAGTGGGGGGAAAAAAACATGTTTGCCACAAATTAACACTTCAGTTTCAAAGGGTCTTAGTGGAATCAATGTAAACTTTGGCGTTTTAAGTCCAGAGTGTCCTGGTTTGTTTTATTTATTTATTTATTTATTTATTTATTTATTTATTTATTTATTATTTATTTTACTGGATACGTAGCACTAGGTAAATTAAGTAATTATCCAACTCTTTTATGAAAATGATATGCTGATACCTAATTTACAGGTTTTGAATTTTTATTGCATCAATTAAAATAAGGAATCTATGTTATCTTATAAATAGTGCTGTTTAATCGGCATTATCAATGATAATGCTGTTAGTGGTAACTTTTGTACAAGACCCTGTGGCTGACAGAACTTACTAGGAGCACCAGTAGAGTCATGATGAACTGTTACAATACACTAGCTAGGGTTTCTTTCTTTGTTGTTTTTTTTTGGGGGGGGGGGGGTTTACATTGTTCTTGGACTTACTTAGGATTTGAATGATACAAGACATACTTTCCAGTTTTAAGAAAACCTTGAAAACTCAAATTTTTATTTGCAAATAAACAAGCTATATCAGTTATTTTCATAGCTGTAAAGACATACCTGATTCTGAGCATTGTATTTGATGGACATTAGTAGTCAGATAATGTGATTACATAAAAAAGTGTAGTATTTTATAATATTGGATTAATAATGGGCTGGTATTATCCTGTACACCAAAAATACTCAGTAGTGACATAGTTTATGTTCCGTGCACAGGTTTATAATTTGAGAAATCACAGGGACCCAGATTTGCTCATTTTTGATAAACAGTAAACTAAGAACATCATATATATACCATGCTTGTTTAAACATGTAGACCTAAAAAACAGTGTGCTAAAGATCCCTGACAACTCCACAGGATCAACAGTGCTAGTATTTCTAAAAGTTCAGTTTTAGGGAGAGTAAAAAAAGTAGTTAAATGTGTTAAAATAAGCCAAGCAAGGAACAAATAATTAACAGCACAAGTCCTAAATCTAAGCTTCTGTTTACATGCTTCCTTGGCTCTTCATTTTCTTTGTTTTTTTATTTTAATATTTTTATTTATAATTAATTTAACTTTACATGTCAGCCACAGATTCCCCAGTCTTCCCTCCTCCCACCCCCAGCCTTCCTCCCCAATCCATCCCCCATTCCCACCTCCTCCAAGGCAAGGACTCTCCTGGGGAGTCAGCCCAGCCTGCTAGATTCAGTTGAGGCAGGTCCACTCCCTTCCTCCCTACACCAAGGCTGAGCAAAGTGTCTCAGCATAGGCCCTAGGTTCCAAAAAACCAGCTCATGCACCAAGGACAGGTCCCGGTCCCACTGCCTGAGAGCCTCCTAAATAGTTCAAGCTAATCAACTCTCTCACTTATCCAGAGTGCCCGATCCAGTTCCATGGGGGCTCCTCAGCTATTGGTTCACAGTTCATGTGTTTCCACTAGTTTGACTATTTATCCCTGTGCTTTTTTCCAATCATGATCTCAATATCTCTTGCTCATATAATCCCTCCTCTCTCTCATTGATTGGACTCCTGGAGCTCCACCTGGGGCTCGGCCCGTGGATCTCTGCATCTGCTTCCATCAGTCACTAGATGAGAGTTCTATCATGACAGCTGGGGTGTTCAGCCATCTGACCACCAGAGTAGGTCAGCTCAGTCTTCCTAACTTCTGTTCTTCAGTATAATAGCATATGCTTATTAAATGATTAATATGATTACTAATACGGGTAAACCACTAAAGATATGGTGTCTGAACTACAGCTGAATTTACTCTGAAGCTATGTTCTTAAATCTTAAGATTGTTCCTTTGCAAAACTCACTCCTTGGAAGGTTCCTTTATAATCCCTACACATGCTTTGAACTGTTTTTGTGAATATGCAAAATACAAATCATTTAACAAAGGTGTCTCTATTCTGATTTCCACTTACCATCTTTTTACTTTTTCTTTTCAGCTTAATTCTATCTTTTAGGATTTTTGTTTGTTTGTTTGTTTGATTGATTTTTGTTTTTTGTTTTTCAAGACAGGGTTTCTCTGTATAGTTTCAGTGCCTGTCTTGAATCTCACTCTGAAGACCAGGCTGGCCTTGAACTCAGAGAGATCCGCCTGGCTCTGCCTCCCGAGTGCTGGGATTAAAGGCGTGTGCCACCCCCACCCAGCTTAGGAATTTTTTTAAATTAAAATATAATCACATAACTTCCCCTTTCCATTCTTATGTCACACCACTCCCATACACCCCACTTTGCTTCATGGCAAATTATGGCCTCCTTTTAAAAGTTGTGATTATGTCCAACGAATTACAGTCAGTGGATTCTTCTAAATTTGAATATAGAATTTGCTATGATTTCTTGCCTTATTCTAAATAAGTGTTCACTTATATATTTAATTTTATGAACAGGATTTGTATTTATTTTGTTAGTGAGCCCACAAAGATTTTTATAAGCTTCAGTACCCATAAAACTGGGTGCTCTCTTTCCTGGTTTAATATAAGTGTTAAGTGATAGCCCACAAAGCCATTAAAATGTGTATATATGAATACATATTAATGTATACACATAAATAGATGGAAATGATAAAGGGTCCAATGTCTAAATATAAACTTGGGAGTCTGAGAACTTTACAGCTCACATAAAGCCCAGACTCTGTACCAGCACCATCCATCATTTCACAGAAAGCACTTCACAGATGTGGGCTGAGTTCCTACTCAGCCTTCACCAGAATGCAAATTAGACATACCATAATCTTCAAATAGCAGTTGCTATAAGACAAATGAATGACAATGATAAAAAGAAAAAGAAGTAAGTAAGGGTGGTCACATTCCAGTTTAACTATAATTCAGACTTTAATTGGATGAGGCCTCTGTTGTTAATTGTCATTCTCACAATGGCCCTAAGGAAAATCAGCCATCATAGCCACCGCAAGTGAAAGTCCTGTGAGCCAAGAATAATTAGACTGAAAAATACTTCCCCATATTAGCAAGTCAAAATAGCATTTTAATAATGAAATATGGAAGGAAAAGAATGTTCCAGAATAAAAAAATGAAATATAAATAGATTTATCTTGGAAATTCAGCATTAACATTCATAAAATCACCTGTGAAGATGCTCTTCAACATAATACAAAAAGTTCCTTCCAAAAATAAGAATTTATTTTTCTTGTCATTGTGTTGTTTACAGATATTTATGACTTTCAAAGAACCAAATATCTATAGAAAAATATTAAGAGCATAGGGATAAGAATAAGTTAGGTATGTTAAGCGAGATAAGACTTTCCCAAAGAAAACTCACATGCACTAAAATGGGTTAAGGGCTGAGTTTCACTGTTTAAAAGGAGAAAATGATCTAATAATGAGTTAATTAATTTATTACATTCTGCACAAAAAAAAATTGCTCAATAACTATCAGGTTGAGAATAGTGACCTATGCACTCCCAGAAACAAACAAATAAATTTATAAAGTAAATTTACAAAAATAAAAAAATCATGAAAATTTAAAATTGTATTTGGATTTAAAAAGAATTCCCTACCACTTACAAGTGTTGGATGGTAGGTTAACTATGAGTGGAGGAGAAGAAAATCAAATACTAAAGGATGTTGTAAGAACTCCATGTAGAATTAAAAGTAATGTTTTTGGAAGTTATGGTGAAAATAGCACCACTCCACTTTAAATTCTCATGTAAATTTTATGTATGTTTTGCATCTTTATCTTCTGAGTCTCAAAGGCATATAATCAATAACCAAGTCCAGAGTGTATGTATGTGTACATGTATGTGCATGTGTGTGTGTGAGTGTGTGTGAGTGTTTGGCTCTTATTATGATCATATTATAATACAGGAGCAACCAAAAGGTAAAGACATTTATTGTCTTTTGATCCTAAGTCAAATTCATCAAAAAGAAATCAGATATGCTGATGGACATGTCTAGGTTCATGGTATTACATAAATTTTGTCAATTTGTGTTATCATGTGTCAATCTCCAGAGAAGCCATTGAGAAAAAGTTCATTCAATAGGAGAGATGTAAGTGGTCAAATTTAACATGAATCTTAAAGAGTCTTATTAATAAAAACAAACCTGGAACCAAGTATTGGGGTGAACACTGGAAGATCAGAGAGACAGAATGGGCCACAAGTAACCTCACCTCGCCAATTCTTCAGCTGGTCTTGTTTCCTCAGACTGGAAACCTCTGTGTCCTCATCCAAATGGAACTCAGCTGAACTGTGCTGCTCAAAGCCTAAAAGCTTAACGAGCCAAAAGCTTCTAGTTTCTGGTCTTCGTGCCTTATATACCTTTCTGCTTTCCGCCATCATTCCCTGAGATTAAAGGCTCACTTTCTGGGATTAAAGGCATGAGTCACCATGCTTGGCTGTATCCTTGAACACACAGAGAGATCCAGGTAGATCTCTGCCTCTGGAATGCTAGGATTAAAGGCGTGTGCTACCACTGCCTATCCTCTATATTTAATTTTGTGGCTGTCCTATTCTCTGACCCCAGATGAGTTTATTAGGGTGCACAATATTTCGGGGAACACAATACCACCACAGTCAAATGTAGTCTTATATGGTACCCAAAATTAATCAGAGATGAACTGACCTGGGACACAACCCATGGATTCCCAACTGGGTCATTTTTCAGCTATGTAAGAAGCTTTGAGTTCAAATTCAACCATTAAAAAAAAAATAATCACACATAAAAATAAAAATGGAATCCACCTAAATAGGAAGAGATTTAGAATGACATCACTAAAGAATAGTTGTGAGACTTTGGAACATGGAAAAATTTAGACTAGGAGGACCTCGAGCACTCAAGGCCTCTCATCCCTAACTGCACTGAGGTGACTTTGCCGATGTGATCCCAGAAGGTGACTATGCTAATTACCCATTTAGTGACATGACAACACTTTACAGAGGCAATAAGGCTCTCTAGACACAGGGGTACTGTTGTGATGAGGTAAAGCGTAGCAAGCAGGAGCTCAAATGCCGAACGCAGGGTACAGAAATAGTGTGTCCATGTGGCTTTGAATGTAACAGCAGATGACTTGTCAGTTATTATTATGGAAAGCAGTTGCAACCTGAAGAATAAGTGGGAAAAAATGTGGGTTATCAGATTTAATTTCCATATTATTTTAAATTTCACATTTAAAAGTCCTTGGGGGTTGGAGATTCAGCTCCATGGCAGGGCAAGGCAGAGTGGTTGCCTAGCTAATGCAAGGTCCTGGGTTGGGTGCATAGCTTCAAAAAAAGTCCTTAGAAAAAAATTAAGAAAAAGAAGTGTATTTGAAGTCTGATTTTTTTTAAAAGTAAGTTACCAAGTTATTTGAATGATAAAAATAGAAATTCAGAATATATTTATATTCTGATTTCGGATATTCTGATATAAATATTTAATTTACATTTATTCTGATATGCATTCTGATATATCTAATTGTTAATGTTCTCTTTGGTAAATTAGTAAAGTGTATATTAAGACTAACACAGAAAATAAACTGTAATATTGTACTGAGTTCCTCATCATTTAATGAGTTAAATAAAATCATTGACACCTATTCATTTTTTATTTTTGTCACAATTATAGTTTTGCCTTCTTAAAATTATCATTGAAAAATTTTGGAGATGATCCACCAAGATCCCCATGGAATTCAAAGGACAATGGACAGGTAAAATATATTGTCAAAAAATTGTACCTAATTTATGCATGGCTTAAACCTAGCACATCATTTCCAGAGCTCCTGGTGGTTGGTCACAGTACGGCTGGAACTTTAACTTTTATGACTGCAGGTCTAGCCCTTCTTGTCACTTAATTTTGTGTTTTGTTTTAGTCTTTTGTTTGAACAAAACAGGTAAGTCATTGCCCACTGTGGCCAGCAATGAATGAGAATTTAGTTGTTTTTTTGTTTTTTGTTTTTGTTTTTGTTTTGTTTGTTGTTGTTGTTTGTTTTTGTGGGGGGGTTTGTTTTTGTTTGTTTGTTTGTTTTTTGAGACAGGGTTTCTCTGTGTAGGAGAATTTAGCTTTATGGTCTGACCACTTAGTGATTTCTGAAACTAGATTAATAGATGATAACAGTTATTATTAGGTGAATGAGAACTGACAGTTAATATCCTTCGCTTCTTTATTTTGAGATCAAAGAATCAAGACCATAGTGCCCACAAGAAGAAGGTGTTTCTTACCTATCTGAACATGCAAGGCTTAAGGCATCCTGTGTTTCCATAGCTGCACTTGTAAAGAGCAGGCTGTAAACTCTATGTGTGTGTGTCTGTGTGTCTGTGTGTCTACTACTCAGAAAAAAACTTTTCTAAGTCTGTCAGTTTGAAGTATTTTTCTAATTCCAAGGAACATTAACAATTATATTAAGTTTCAATTAAAGGAATTATGCTCTAATTGATGTGTAAGAATAAAAGAATGTAAAAATTATATATTCTTCCAGTTACCAGAAAGTAATTTTACTTCTAATAGTATATTTGTGTTAGAATATTAGAAATCCTTCTTCTAAAAATTCAGATATATTTTTAGAACAGAAACTCATATTCTTAAGGAATGCATATTTGGTAAATTTATAGTACATTTCTGGAAAATACCAGTTTAGTAATTTTGATTTAATAACAATTATTTCCTGTCACAAAGCTTTTTACTATTTCTCTAAGGATAATGTAAGCATATGTTTTCTATTTGCATTTACATTTCCTAATTAAAGTTTACATTTTAATGATCAAATAAGAGACATTTACTCAAACATGCTACTTGAAATTGTGGAAATGAAAATTTGGGCTTAAATAAATTGAATCATTATTTTAACACTTTCAAGTTCATTAGTATTTATAGTCTATAAGATATCCACTTGGAGATTATCTCCAAACTCTTTCCTGGCACCTTGGAGCTAAGAGTGACATTAACTGTTATTGATGAGAGATCACTGGAATCTGGTAATTTCCAGATGAGATGAAATCTTTAAACAACGAAGCTGTTATTTGATGCTCTTAACTTAAATGGTGTTTTTCTCTTGTTTTTCTGCAGCTGGAAAGACCAAGACTTGATGATACAGATTTATGCTCAATTAATAATAATTTTGCTCCCTTAGGAAAGTGTAAAAGAGATATGTGGCTATCAAAAACTTATTATGAGATTATTTTCAGTTTACTTGCTAATCTGTTAAAATAAAAGGCCTATACAAGACTGCTTTTTCTCCTCATACACACCTATCCAGTTTTACCCATGAAATTGTAATCAGTCATGTAAATGTTATGATTAATATGAGTAATTAAGAGCACAATATAGTGAGAAATCAGTGGCTTTAAATCTCAAAGAATGTGAATAATTCTTAGGAATTGTTATAGGCCTCAAAGAACTTCTATTTATGTGCATTAGATTTGTGAATATATAAATCAAATCTGATGTGTTTTTAAAAGACTGGGGATTTTATTTATTTGAAGATAGAAATGATGAATATATTAAATGTTAAAAGTAACATCTTATTAAAGTTATGAATGTGTAGCTTGTCCTGTGGCACAACCCAGCAATATTAACTGCTTCAGAGGCTGAAGAAGCAGGATGGAGATAAGGAAGCCTGGGTTACAGAGGAAGTTCAAGGCCATCCTGGACAAATTAGTGAGATGTGTCTCCAAATTAAAAGAAAAAGATGTCTGGGGATGCAGTTCAGTGGAGGTACTTGCCTGGCATGGCTGAAGGCCTTGGTTCAATCCTCAGTTCTTCTCTAAAAATAAAATCCAAAAATTGTTTATATATGGTTAGTTATTTAAGAGATATCCTAAAGTATGAGTTTGTGAATTCTAGGATGTAAAACACTTAATGACAGAAAAAAAAATAGAATTTTGTTTGCATTGGATTGAAGCTCAATCCTAATTAGTTATCTAGTGGCTAGCTCTGCCCTCTGATCTCCAGGCAAGTTTTGTCAGAAAACAAACAAAATATCACACAATACTGGACTATGATAATAAATTTGAAAAGATCCTAATTTTTTAATAGCAGTGTGCTCAATCCTAATTAGCTACCTTCCTAGTTTACCAGTTAATGTTTTCACCTACAATGTGAAAGTTGATTCCACACTTTTATAGTCTGCCTAGGAAAAAAGAACAAAAGTGAAAGTTCTCACCTATTGAAGAGTTAAACTACTCACTAGCTCGTTTTCTTAAAAAAAAAAAAAAAGTCAAGGTCTTATTATTACTTTAATTAATTAATTTAAGCATTGTTTCTCCAATACCCACAATTCTATTTTAAGCAGGCATGAAAATCTCTAATTACTTTTTCATATTTGCCCTCCAAAAATCAAAACCTAGATATAAAAACATAAAACATAATATTTCAGGACTTTTACATGGCAAATTGAGATTTAAGAAAATTTCTGGAAAGTTATACATTTGTTCATTCAGGTCTTAAGGGAACCTGATTAGTTAGATTTGTTTGTTGAGTTACAACAGAATTGTCAGAAGACGCATTTAGCCTCTCCAGGATTATACTAGCATTGTACATTTTTATTAATGCAAATATTTCAGAAATTCCATGGCTTATGGGACTTCTTTGAGAATGCACTAATATTCTTGCTTTCAATAATATACTTTAACCTTAAGGGAAAATATGGATCAAAATCCTTATGAAATAGTTTTTGTGCATTTGCCACAGTCCTGCAAAAGCTTTATTTTACATTAGTCAACACTATATAGTGTTATCAGTCATGGTGTCATTTTCAAAATAATCTCAAGCCTTAGCCTTCATTCTTTAATTCAAATCAGGCACTTTATAGATCAGTGATTGCTTAATAGTGATGAATATCTGATTTACCGGCCAAGTTTACAAAAAACAAAGTTGTGGATGGCTTAGTCCTGACAACATTTGATATATTCATGATGTGTGTATTACATTCTAGGATCATTATTTGCTGTAACTCAAGACTTTTTTCGTCCTGTAAGAATGTAATTCCTATTTTGAAAAGTAGGATACAACATTAACTGACCTTTTTTAAAACAAAATCAAGTCAGGCAGTGGTGGTGCACGCCTTTAATCCCAGCACTCGGGAGGCAGAGCCAGGCGGATCTCTGTGAGTTCGAGGCCAGCCTGGTCTACAAAGCGAGTTCCAGAAAGGCAAAGCTACACAGAGAAACCCGGTCTCGAAAAACAAACAAACAAAAAAATCAAACTCATTTTGCACATACACACAAAATAAGAATAATAATAATGAATATTTTCCCCATAATGTGGAAGGAGCCTTTACTGAAATTAAAGTGTTGTTCCTTGAAAGATTAGAAAGTTGGACACACTTCCAACCTGACATTATACACACACACACACACACACACACACACACACACACACACATACACACACACTAGACTGTACAGTGAGCTGTGGTGGGGTTTCCAGAAAAATTTGGGAGGTAGCTAGTGAATCTACAGAGTCAATGGAACAGTAATTAATTACATAGGACCAAATGAAGTGATGAGGAAAATGTATTAAGCTATATTTCACTCAGAATAATTGACTAAATTCTTCTTTGGTTGTTCAAATGAAGTGTTTAAATGGTAGCTCTCTCTGCTCACCCAATTTAAGAACTTTTACTGCTTTTCTCCATGTCTTATGTCAATCTAATTATGGGCAGAGGTTCAATAGGATCCTTTATACTAAAGCATGATACAATGAAAGGGTCATGAAACCATTGGTCTATCTTGGGTGTCATACTTGAAAACAATATTCTATTTTAACCAGATGTGGCAAGTTTCTCTTCAGAAACAAAGGTTTGCTTTCCATGGATCCAATGCCCAGAATAGGCTAGTGCCTAGACCCATGGTCCTGACCCCACAGGTAGCAAGGAAGCCTACTGCCTGCTAACTTAGGAACTTCAGATATTTTGTAGCCCTTTCATAAAAGAGAAATATTGTCCAAATTTAATAATGGGGTGAGTGAGTTAAGGCTTAGTTTCCTAGCTTGGGAACAGAAGATAAAAATTTCTAAGGCAAACTTAAGCTATATTATGAAAATTTCTAAATGGGAGTTAATCTTATATAATTTGTTCCATTTCATATGACTTTTGATTTGAAAGGTGGGAGAGAGAGCTTATGCAGTAATTAATATACTTGCTGCTCTTAATCCAACCAAACCTAGTAGAAAACCTGCATTACTGTGTAACCCAAATTTGAGATTAATTACAAGATAAATAAATCACAGAACAAATTGTGAGGAACTTTGAAATGCACCAAGTCATCTTTGGGAAATACATAATGTGGAGAGCACACCCCTGGGGTTGTCTTATTTTCTGGGTATGTGTTTTTCATTTTATTAGGTATTTTACTACTCTATAAATGGCAGAAAACCAATAATAATGTGAGTGATTCTTAACTATAGATGTTCTAAGTAATTGCATTCAGTCATTCAGTAGTATAAAATTTATTAATGTGGTGTGACTATTGACCAGCTTGTCCAATTTTGTATCAATTAAAGCAAATATATTTGAACATTTAAAATAGCCCTCCTTAGGTCTCTCTACCTTCTTGGATGTAGCAATTTATAGGTTTCCTCATTATTTAACAAATTACTAAAACTTTTGGTAAGCTATCACTTAACATATGTTTATTAGGTAAATACAAAATTACCACTGAGTAAATAGAAGAAAAGTAAAAAAATACCTCCACAGCTTCAAGATAAAACATCTTGAATAAATTAAAAACATTTACCACATACTTAAACCTCAGTTTTATACCACAAAAGCCTTGAGATGAATTAAAGAAGCCATTAAAGCAAAAGTTAACATCAGTACTTTTATTTATTTATTTTTTTGTTTGATTGTTTTTTTTCAAGACAGGCTTTCTCTCAGTAAGATCCTTAGCTGTCCCAGGACTCGCTTTGTAGACCATGCTGGCCTTGAACTCACAGAGATTCATCTGCCTCTGCCTCCCAAGTGCTGGGATTCAAGGTGTGTGCTACCACCACACCGGTGCATCAGTGCATTTTATATGACTTTGTTTTCTGCGACATGGGGTAGGTCTGGCCTTCACAATTCATTTTCATAAGGATTGCTCAGGAGTGTAGTTTCATTGATTTAAATTGGTCAAAAGGTTCAGAATCCTATCCCTGGAGTAGTACAAGAATTCTGTCACCTGATGTACTCTTAAAGAGGATTTCTAAAAATTGACAATTTTTATCATGCCATAAAAGATCTGTCTCTTTACTGTTGCTTATCAGTGTCACAACAGGAAAGTAGCCAATGACAGTGAAGATCCACGGCCCTGGGGAATCTTTGGCTAGCACACCTATGTTTCTAGAGTTTGAAAATACTTAAAATCACCCATTGAAGGCTTTGACTGCCTTTTATCTCAGTCAGCTAACCTTATATCCCCAAGAGAAAAGTGAAAAATAATACAGTAGAAAAGACAGGTGTTGCTTACTTTTCAATTTGTTGGTAATGTTGGGGATCAAACACAGGCCCACTTACACACAACACAAGCACTCTAGCACTAACCCACAGCTCTCACCTCACACTTGATTTCCTTACAAGCTTCTAGCTGTGCCTCCACTGATGCTAAAATGTTGAACGGTCTCCTAAGTGCAAGATCCCATCTTCCTCAGTTTCTCTGAAGGCTTGTTAAGAGCACTCACTTAACGTCTTCTACACATTGGCCTTGTCTATCTCCTTGTAACTTTGTAGCATAAATTAAACATTTCCTCATTATCTACCCCAACTATCCTGCTTTTTTACTCTCTGTTGTCTGAATGCTTCTGCACTGCTGTTTTCTTTTCTTACCTCTTCCCACTTAAAAGCTAACCCTCCACATTCTCTACCTCTTGTGCTGCTCTCCACAGGCTCATACTTTCACTAATAATGTCAGTGAGAACATGTCTTTTGGTGCTATCCAACTTCATTTGTTCTCGTGTAATGGTTACATTCTCTTTGAGCTGTTCACTTTCTTTAAGCTGAAGAAGGAAATACATGCTATGGTTTCTCCTTTGCCTCTGACTTCAGAATCACGCCCGGTCAAGAGCCTCTCTTGCCCACATTTTAAAGTTGTTCTTTCTTAAACCCCACACTGGGCCCTTTCCGTGTCTTCTTTCTATTTTTTTTATGAGTTTGTGCTTTCTTCCCACAGTGCTTACTCTCCTCCCAAATATCATCCATATTTAGGACTTCAAACACATGTCTAGCCTACTCTCTGGCTCTAAGTATCTTGCGGTTTCCTGGCATCTGCTAGAACTTCCTTATATACTGTGTCAGCCATGGACTTCTTATCTATAAAGTAGGGATGAAGATTATGCCTCTTCACTTTTTGCTGTAAAGCATCAGTGAGATGAGATAGTTTCAACATTTTAGTGCAGTTGGAAGCAGAAATCAAGTGCTTAACTCTAATTAGTTCAAATGTAGTGTATTAAACAGTGGACAAAACCACCAATGTGTAGCAGTTAATAGGAAGAAGGTCTTGCCTGAATACAAAATTATTAACACTAGATAAAGGCTTGATTTATACAGAAGACTCTATTATTTAAATAGGCACAAGTTGCAAATAGATTTCAGTAGCTTACGCCCATGGAAGTCTGGTTTTCACTTATTTATACAATGGGTGGTACACAGATTTAACCTCATTCACTTATTCATAAACTCAGACAGATAAAGATTTAATGTGCATATAGTTTACCTACCTAACTCAGACAGATGAAGATTTAATGTGCATATAATTTACCTACTTAATTCTTGTAACTGATAGCTGATATTTTTGGCAAATGTTATTCACTGTATTTCTCAAGACTTAATTTTCCTGTTTCTGATACAAATCTTGCTCCTTACTCATTTGCTACTAATCTGAGCCATATGTCATTTAGTGTTTTGTTTTGGTTTGGTTTGGTTTGCTCTGCTTCTCTTTTACTAGTAATTGTGTGTTACAGTAACACAGCTGCTTATTTGGTAAATAGTGGAATTTCAGCATTGTTACTTAGTGGCCATTTAAAATGTATTGCATTTGCTTAATATTGTCCTCATCATCATTGTTTTATTTCAACATTTTTGATAATTTCATGCATGAGTGCTGTATTTACATCATGTCTAACTACCCATCTTCTTCAACTCCATTCTTACTCATTCAACTCCATCTCAAATTCAAGACCTCTACTTTAGTTACTGTTTTTTTTGTGTGTGTACATATGTATATATAAATATTGTCCGATAAGCATATTTAGCATTTCTCATATGTGTATCTATTTAAACTAACCAATTATCATTGTATAACTTATCAGGGGTCTGTTCTGTAACTGCTTCCTCTAGATCAAAACATTTCCATCCTGTAGGGAAACCCCTTAAACAGGAAGATAAACAACTCGAGTTAGCTTCCTGAAGTCCCTGACACTGACCAGATTGTCTAGGCCCTGCCAGAATAGGCAATAAAAGCTACAAAGAAGACTCTCAGAAAAAAAACAAGCTGCAAAGAAGATTCTGAGACCAGGCCAACTTCCTGGAAGAGATTTGGACCAACTGAGTCACTTAGAAAGGACATTCTCCAGCTTATTGACCAGCCCGCAGGCTGTGCAATACACTCCTGGTTTCCAGGTTTTGTGAGCTGCCACCCATGCTGGGGTAGGCTTTGGTAATGCAGTTATCTTTAAGTCATTTCTGCTCCTGTTAATTAACCCGATAAAACTCATTGGTTCACCAAGTCTTTTCTTTTGTCCCCTCTCCCCCTTCGCTGTTATCTCCTCTCCTTTATCCTCTTCCACTCCCTTACCAGAGACAGCCAGTGGATCTGAGGGACAGCTGCCCCACTGGCTCCTCTCCGCCTGCTTTCTGGACATGGCTGCAGAACATGGCCTGCTACAGAGGGGGGCAGGGTCAGAGTCCCAGAGCTTAGGACCACAGCCTCAGCCAGCTGCCCAGGACAGTGGCAGAAGCAGGCAATGCCCATAGGACTGACCTGGCTGGCCACTCCCACTTGCCTCAGCTCCCCTCTGGTTGCCACTTTATCATTCTCAGGTGGAGCCGGGACCATGTCCTCCTCCCCAGCCAGCTCTCAAGCCCCTCAGCCGGCTGGGTCCAGGCTCTAGGATGGCTGTGGGGGCCATCCCATGCACCACTTGACAGGCACCATGGCAGGCCTCAGAGAGACCAGCCCAAGGGCTGGGAGAGGCTATAGGCTAGAGCCAGCCAATCAGAAAAGGACAGATCCTGCAACCCCACCCCACCCCACCTTTAAGACATGCCAGGACTTGTCCAGACTTGCGCTGACATGTCCAAAGATGCCACAGTCAATCAAATTTAACTGCTGCTTTAACTGCTGCTTGCTTAGCCAATTAGATTTGTTGGAGATGGCCTAATTGTCCCCAGAATTCCCCTAGCCTGTGAGCTTCTCTCTGGGGATGCTACCATTTTGTCATGTGGCTGACCCCAGTATGCTGAAATTTGTTCTCGAGAAATAAATGTTCTTGCTTTTGCAGATTTAAGTGGAGGTCTTTTGTGGGGTGATTTGTGGACCCTAACATTTGGGGGCTTGTCCGGGAACATCCACCCCTGAAACCCCTGAGCATTTAAGGAACCAGGCTGGTAAGTAAGCACTCTCTTTCTTTGTTTGTCTCTGTTATATGTGACTTTATAAGGCTCAAGCCGATCCTGGAGGCCTGGGTAAGACAGGAGGACACGCTATTGGCACCCATGCCAGGTGGGTCAAGAGATATCCCAGACCTACCAGAAGGGGACTGGGTCCCATTAGAAATTAAGGTGGGACAGAGCAAGTTGCTCCTGCCAGATGGGGCTCACTTACAGTGAGAGAGGATGTTGTCCCGATTTGAGTTTCTTTTTTGCACACCATACCAGTACATTTTGTGGTATGTTGTCTTTCTGTGTCTTTGTCTTGTAACCACATTTATTCTTCTAGAAGAGATGGGGCAGACCACCTCAACGTCCCCCAAATCTTCCACTGAATCATTTTAAGGACTTGCAGACCCAGGCCATTGACCTGAGACTTGTTTTCTGGAAAGGAAAGCTTGCTGTGGGATATCTGTATGCTGTGAATGTGTTGCTCTGATTGGTTGATAAATAAACGCTGATTGGCCAGTAGCCAGGCAGGAAGTATAGGTGGGATAAGAAAACAAGAAGAATTGTGGGAAGGCTGGAAGATTGAGTCAGGAGATGCTAGCCCACCGTCCAGGAAGCAGCATGTAATAGCACACAGGTAAAGCCATGGAACACATGATGACATATAGATTAACAGAAATGGGCTGAGTTTAAGTGTAAGAGCTAGTCAGTGGTAGGCCTGAGCTAATGGCCCTAGTCAGTTTTAATTAATCTAAGCTTCTGAGTTATTATTTTATAAGCAGCTGTGGGGTCTGTGGGGCTGGGCAGGACTGGGGAAAACTTTCGGCTACAAAAGCTCTCTATCTTTTGCAGGAATAAATGGCATGCTTAATACGGGATGGCTTGAGGAGGGAACCTTCAACCTCCCAACTATTGGGTTAAGGACATAGTCTATAGGTTATTGTTGTTTGTTTTTGCTCTTTGGAGGGCTTGCCACCCAGCTCCTAAATAAATCACACACGGAGGCTTAGTCTTAATTATGAATGCCAGGCCTTGCCTTGGCTTAGTTTCTAGCCAGCTTTTCTTAAAGTATCCCATCTTCCTTTTGCCTTTTGGGTTTTCCGGTTCTCTTACTTCTGTAAATCTTACTCTTACTATGTGGCTTGCTGTGTAGCTAGCGGGGTGGCTGACCCCTGATGTCCTCCTCCTTCTCTGGCTGCTTCTTCTTTTTTTTCTCCCAGATTTCTCCTTCTATATATTCTCTCTGCCTGCCAGTCCCACCTGTCCTTTCTCCTGCTCTGCTATTGGCTGTTCAGTTCTTTATTAGACCATCAGATGTTTTAGACAGGCACAGTAACACAGCTTCACAGAGTTTAACAAATGCAACATAAACAAAAGTAGCACACCTTAAAATAATATTCTACAACAATGGATCACCAGGATACCCTGATCGGTTTACCGCCATCACCACCTGGCAGACAGTGGTAGAAAAAAAGCCCTAAATGGTTGAAACCCTTCCTTCCACCCTCCCAGGCAATTGTTGCAGTGGTAATAGAAAAGAATCTGCCACCAATGGAGAAGGAAGGACTGAAGCCTTCAGTGTCCCCTTACACTGTCCTTCCCCCTTCAAGAGACCCAGCCAAAGAGTTCTTCTTGGCTCTACCATTCTATCCACAGGTGGTGGGGTGATGGAGGGTGCAGAGGAAGGGGGGAAGAGGAATAACTGACAAGTCCCCCACGCATACGTGCCCACTCTCAGAGGGAGGGGCTGCTGGCTAAAGCTGATTCCATGGCCCTTCCCCTGTGTGCTGTGGGCCTTCCTGGTGCTGGGGGTAGACAGCAGCTGGTCCATGGGCCTTTCACCACTAGTGACCTCTATAATTGGAAGCTGCAAAATCCTAAGTTTTCTGAGAAACCTGACAAGCTCATTGACCTGTTAGATTCTGTTCTCTTTACTCATCAGCCAACCTGGGATTGTTACCAGCTGCACCAGATCCTCTTCACCATGGAAAAGAGGGAGCGAATTCTGGCAGAAGCTCAGAAAATGGTTCTAGGCACAGACAGGAGGTCTACCACAATTGCAGACCTCATCGATGCAGGATTTCCCCTGACCAAACCCGACTAGGACTTCAACATGGCGGAAGAAGGTCTACCACCAGACTCTAATGGGAGATCTCCAGGCCACCGCAAGGCAGTCCACAAATTTTTCTAAAGTAATTCAGGTACAGCAGGGACCTAGAGAGTCACCAGGGGGTCTTCCTAGAAAGACTTATGGAGGCCTATGGGAACGTACACACCTTTGAATCCAGAAACACCAGAGAATTGTTCTGTAGTTTGCCTGGCTTTTGTCAATCAGTCAGCTCCAGACATCCACTGTAAGTTACAGAGACTGGAAAGTTTTGAAGGTAAAACATTGGCTGAATGTATAGCAGTAGCTGAGAAAGTGCACAAATAAGAGGGAGACCCCAGAGGATAGGCAGACTTGGGAGCTGGCTAAGATCCTGCTGGCAGCATCAGTCGATCCAAAAAAAAAAAACAAGACAGGATCTAAAGAAATTGGCTTTGGGGGATTCAGCACATATGGAGAGGGACATGAAACAGAGACTAGGCAGTAGGCCCATCTACAGAAAGACCAATGCCCCTACTGCAAGAAGCTGGGACACTGGAAGAATGAATGCTCTGAATGACATTCAGAAACTGAGGTACTGGAGTTAGGAGAACTGAATGATTAAAGGGGACTGGGCCCGGCACTCCTCCCTGAGCCATGGATAACCCTAAGAGTGCAAGGGACACCCACTGAGTTCCTGGTGGGCATGGGAGTATAGCACTCCATTCTAAAACAACCCCTGGAACGAAATGTCCCAAAAGCCATCATGGGTCCAAGGGGCCACAGGAATGAACCGATATTCATAGACTACCTGAAGTTCAGTGGACATAGGGAAGGGACGGATAACCCACTCCTTCGTGATCATTCCTGAATGCCCATACCCCTTGCTGGGAAGGGACCTGCTGACCATAATGGGGACCCACATCCATGTTGACCAGGCTGGGATCATGGTGACTAACCAAAAAGGGAGAACTTCTACACAATCTTACTATGGCCCTCATAGACAAATACAACCCAAGCCTGGATGGAGATTGGAGGGTCAGGACTGGCCAAACACTTGCCCCTTTTGGTGGTACAACTGAAGGCCAATGCTGTGCCAGCCCACATCAGACAGTACCCAATGCCCAGATAAGCTATGCAAGGGATGGCCTCCCAACATCAGATGCCTGAGGGACTTGGACATCCTTGTACCCTTCCAATACACCCCTGATGCCAGTCAAGAAGCCTAGTTCCAATGGCTATCGGCCTGTACAGATGAACCCACCTGAACACCAGTCTGTTACAGTATGTAGATGACCTCTTGATCACCGCTGACACTCTGAAGGTATACAGGATGGCTACCAAGGATTTGCTTAGAACTTTGGGGAATGTAAAGTACTATATCCACAAAGAAAGCTCCACTCTGCCAAGCTGAGGTAACCTATTTAGGATATATATTCAAAGGGAGGAAGAAGATGGCTGTGAGAGGCAAGGAAAGTGAGTATTCTAAGGATCCCACAACCCACTGATTGCCAGGAGATAAGAGAGTTCTTGGGGTCTGCTGGACCCTGTAGGATCTGGATCCCCGAGTTTGCCAAGTTAGCCTGACCACTGTGTGAGGCAATGGGGGGGTGGACTTCACTAGAATAGACTGAGCAAACAGAAGGGGCTTTCATCAAAATCAAACAAGACCTGCTAAGAGGAGCTCACCTCACGGTGTTTGGTCTACGACCCAAACAGAGGATGTTGTGATCCACTGTCCAACATGCTGCCTGGTGAATGCCGAGTCCTGCATGAATGTGGGAATAGGAAGCAGAGAAAGAGGAATGCAACCTGGGATTAACTGGGAAGTAGACTTCACAGAGGAGAAGCCTGGACTATATGGCTGCAAATATTTACTGGTATTGGTAGGTACTTTTTCAGGATGGAATGCGGCATACTCCACTAGAAGGGAGACCCCTCAGTAGTCACTAAAAAGTTGTTGGAAGACATCATCCCCAGGTATAGCCTCCCTACTCTCCTAGGGTCAGAATGAGCCCACATTTACCTCTCATGTAATTTAGCTGTTAGTTAAAGTTGTGGGAACTGCCGGGCGTTGGTGGCGCACGCCTTTAATCCCAGCACTCGGGAGGCAGAGCCAGGTGGATCTCTCTGAGTTCGAGGCCAGCCTGGGCTACCAAGTGAGTTCCAGGAAAGGCGCAAAACTACACAGAGAAACCCTGTCTCAAAAAACCAAAAAAAAAAAAAAAAAAAAAAAAAAAAGTTGTGGGAACTAACTGGAAACTTCATTGTGCCAATAGTCTCCGTCTCTAGAGCTCAAGGTAGACAATAAGGATGAATCGGACCTTAGAGGAGACCTTGACTAAATTAACACTTGAGACTGGTGGTGACTGGGTGTCTCTCCTTCCCTTTGCTCTCTTCTGGGTTCAAAACTCCCCCTATACTCTAGGGTTAACACCCTTTGAGATCACATATGCTAGGCCACCACCCTTGCTGTCTAATTTGAAGGCAGAAACACTTGTTGAATTTGGAATCCAAAGATTTCTTTCCTCTCTACAAGCCCATTTCCAGGTCCAGAAACTGCTCAGGTCCCAGCTGTGCACTGTATATGACAAGGTGCCTCCTCCTTCACAACATGAGTATCACCCTGATGAGTCGGTGATCATCAAAAGGCATAGAAAGGAGGCACTGGAACCTAGTTGGAAGGGACCTTATATTGTCATCCTGGCAACACCCACTGTGGTTATGGGTAATGGGGTACCAGCCTGGATATATCACCTCCACGTCAATTCTGAGGACTATGCACTCGAAACCATCTGGGACCTCTGGCAAGCAGTTGCCCATCCCCAGGACCCTCTCAGGCTGAGGATCCAGAAAGTCACTGATCCAGCTAAGCTAAGAATTGGATATGTACCTGTGCTTCTTTGGCCTGTGCCTACAGGGGTTTGACAACCAAGTCTCCCCAGGGCGCCACAACCCTTTGTAAGGTTATTGGCACAGATGCGGAGGCCTTAAATCAAACTTCCCACTCTGTGCTCTTAGAGACTTGGTTCCCTGACCTATACTTTGACTTGGGGGCTCCCTTAGTAACCTTTTATTCTGGTTCACCACTGTGACAACATTTCCACCATTTCTACATTTGCCCCAGACATATAACTAAGACTCAAAAGAGTTCCTGCGAGGGAAAAGTGACTACTTCTGTGCCTCATGGAATGGTGTCTCCACAGGCCACACCTAGTAGAGGTCCCCTAAGAGCAGGGAACTTATCAAAGTAAAAAAGGCAAGTGAACCACCCTGCTAACCTGATGGGCAAGCAGGAAAAGGGGCATGCAACCCAGAATTGATCCAAATAACTGAGGCTGGTAAAAAGGCCTCAAGTTGGACATCAAGGAAAACCTGGAGTTTAAGGATGTTCAATAAATAGAGAACAGTATGTGAGGATCTACGGACATTGTTTACCCTATACCTAGACATCCAGCCCCTACAACCACGTAAGTTCCTGAGCTCCAGTAAGGAGATGGGCCCCACTAGGCTTGTACCAGACCCTACCCTGGGACCTAGGATAACTAGACCAGGGCTATTGACAGAATCACCCCCACCAGAAAGGCCATGGACCCAAACCCCAGTCCAGGGCCCTTAGACCTTTTGAAGGTTACCTTTTTGGTATAAAATGCCTCAAAGCCTGAGCTCACTGAGACTTGCTGGCTCTGCCTAGACACAAAGCCCCCCTATTATGAAGGGATTTCAATAATGGGAAATTATGCTAACTCCCCCAAAACCCTAGCATGCAGATGGCAGCAATCAGGAAAAGGCAGGCTTACTTTGCAGTCAGTGATGGGGCATGGTCTCTGCATAGGCCAACTCCCACCAGAGTACACCAATCTCTGTGAGGAGGGTCAGAGTCCAATGGCGACTTGGTACCTAATTCCCCTGGACAATACCCGATGGGCTTGTACCACCAGTCTAACTCCCTGTGTACAGGCCCAATTTTAGATAACACTCAAGGCATCTGTGCCCTGGTGCAACTGGTCCCCAAAACAACCTATTACCCCAAGAAAAAGATTCTCTACCAGCTGGAACCACCAGAATGGGCCAAAGAGGAGGTTTTCACACCCATCCTAGTATCCTAGGCCTTGATTTAGCAGGGGCTATAGGTACCAGAACTTCAGCCCTCATTCTCCAAGACTAAAATTATCGGACTCTGAGCATGGCCATAGATTCAGATAAATTTATCACCTATTTAAAAGAATCCCTCTCCTCCTTATCTGAAGTTGTCCTCCCAATAGAAGAGGGCTGTGCTTAACACTCCTTCAACAAAGAGGTCTATGCTTGGCCCTAGGGGAACAGTGCTGTCTGTATGCCAATCACTCGGGAGTTATTAAAGATTCCTTGAGCCTACTGAGAAAAAAAAAAAAAGGTTGCATGACAGGAAACTTGAGATGCAACAGCAACAAAATGGGGGATAGTTTGAGTCCCTGTTTAACTGGTCACCCTGTTTAACTGGCCAGACCACTCTCTTGTGTGCTCTGGTTGGCTCCTTAGTCCTCCAATTGTTGGCCCTAACTTGTGGGTCTTGTGCAATTAATGCTTTAGTCAGGTTTGTCGAAGAAAGAATCTCAACCGTTCAAATGATGGTTCTCAGACAACAATATAAACCTGTAGACCTGGAAGAATCATCTCTAAGATTTGAGATGACCCAGCACTCAAGGAAGGAATGAGACAGTCAGCAGCTTCAGTTTGGCTCAGCAGCTGGCTCCTTGTCGCCTGCTTTCCGGACATGGCTTTAGCACACACACAGCTCTCCATGGAGAGGGCCTGCAACCTCAGCCTGCTGCAACCTCAGAGCAACCAGACTGTGGGCTGGAAGGGGATATAGGCTGGAGCTGGCCAATCAGGAAAGGGCAGATCCTGCAACCCCACCCCACTTAAGACATGCCTGTGTTGTGTGATATTCTGTTTGTGTTCTGAAAAATAAAAAATTAAAAAAAAAAAAAAAAAGACATGCCTGAGCTTGTCCATACTTGCCCTGACATGTCCAAAGATGCCACAGCCAATCAAAGTTAACTGCTGCTTGCTTAGCCAATCAGGTTTGTTGGAGATGACCTAATTATCCCTGAAATTCCACTAGATGTATATAAAAGGAGCCTGTGAGCATCTCTCAGGGTCACCATCATTTTATTGTGTGACTGATCACAGTAAGCTGGAATTTATTCTAGAGAAATAAACGCTCTTGCTTTTGCAGATGTAGGTGGTGATCTTTTGTGGGGTGATCTGAGGACCCTAACGCTACACCCTCTAATTTAGACACAAGTGATAAATAAATGATACCCTAAGCCAGCAGTCAGTAAGGATTTGTAATATACCAATAGCCACCTGACTGGTTTGGGAGCAAGCTCTGAGTTGACCTCCAACCTAAATGAATCCTTATAAGATCAACTGAGTCAGAGAATCAAGGTAAACTGAGCCCATACTTCCAATCCATAGCCATTCTGAGATAATGACTATGTTATCTTAAAACTATTGTGCAAGTAATTTGTTATACAGCAACAGATGAATAATACATTACCTGATTGGCAGACAGTAAAGATACCATTCTTTCAAAGACTGGTTGTTGTGGAACACTAGTTGAAGATGTATTGAATTCATTTATGCTATGGAATATTTGTTTAATGATGCAAGGATATGTTGTATACTCTTGTGTTGCATTTGTTTAACTCTGAAACTATGTTACTTTGCCTGTCTATAACACTTGATTGGTCTAATAAAGAGCTGAACAGGAGAGGGCTAGGCAGGGATGCCAAGCAGAAAGAATAAATAGAAAAAGAAAAAGAGAAAGGGGAGAGTGAGAAAGGAGAAGGAGAGAAGGTTATCAGGGGCCAGCCACACAACTACCCAGCCACCCAGCCACTCAGCCACCCAGCCACCCAGCCACCTGGCCACCCAGCCACCCAGCCACCCAGCCACCCAGCCACCCAGCCACACAGCCACACAGCCACACAGCCACACAGCCACACAGCCACACAGCCACACAGTCAGTCATGGAGTAAGCATAAAAGAAAGGTACATAGAATAGAGAAAGGTAAAAGCCCAGAAGCAAAAGGTAAATGAGTTGATTTAAGTTAGAAAAATTAACTAGAATCAAGCCAAACTAAGGCAAGGCATTCATAAGTAAGTATAAGTCTCTGTGTATTTATTTGGAAGCTGGGTGGTGGGCCCCCAAAAGACTAAAAAGTAAAAAAACAAACAAACAAACAAAAAAACCTGTTATATAGATATATATAGGATCTCAGTTCTAGATGGGAAGCAGTAAAAAAATAAAACAAAAAAAATAATTATTTCTTGTATCTACTTTTGGATGGGCTCTCAATTTTTTCCCACAAGTACTAGACTGCTAAATCAGGAATTTTTCTTTGATAGTCTGTCCTTTTAACTTTTACAGTACTTAAATTGTGCCTGGCTGTCCCTTATTCCTTGTCATGATAATACATTTAATGCTTCCTAATGGATTCTCTTTTCCATTAGCTTTTAAAAATACTTCTTACTGATAGTCTCATTATGTAAGTAAAACTCCCATTGATCAGAGAAAGTTTAGAAAATTCTGATGGATAACAAAGGAACACAAAGCTTCCTGGGACTGTATAGCCTGAGATTCATTAGCATGTTGGAGGAGGTCTTACTTTATTTTCCTTTATTCTGGGACAAAACATCCTAACAAAGGCAAATTAAGGTGAAAAGGGTCTATTGTTGCTCATTGTGGTGGAGAAACCAAGGTGGCAAGAGATTGAAACAGCCAGTCAACACCTGTCCACAGTAAGGAATCAGAGCTGTGAATGGCAGCCTATGCCTAGCAGTCTTCCACTTTTCATGTGCAGTCTAGGACTGAAACCCAGGTAATGGCTTCACCCTCATTTGGCATGGGACTTTTCACTGCAGTACATCTATTGAACATAATCCCTCAAGGACATACACAGCAGCTTCTTTCATGGGTTTTCCAGATCCTGTCAAGTTGACTATTAACCCTACCCATCACAGAAAAATATCCTTCAGGTAGCTATTTTGTAATTATTTAAACACTTCAGTTTTGAGAAACTTAGCAACAATAGCATATGTGTGCAGTACTTTCTATGAGCCAAGCGTTTTTCTAACAAATTTGCATTAATCTGACTTTCATCAAGAAATTCTGTTCATTGCCAGTGTGTTATAGGTAACCAAACTCAGGCTGATGTGTCTGTTTATATCCATTGTTTTTCTTACATGTGCCTTAGATTGCAATTCCTAAATATGGCATTAAGCATATCTCCCTTGTTCATGTTTTAACAAAAGACATCTAATGATTCACTTTCTCCCACACTTTCATTTGAGTAAATGATAAAAGAATATTAGAAAATCTGACATATCTTTAATAACTGCTTTAAAATACACACACATTCATTTCTTTCATCTCTACATAAGGTTAGTGCAGAGGTCAGCATTTATCACAGGTTTCCCTGGGGTTCAGCTGCTGGAAACAGCATAGATCTGCAAAGGTACCATGCAGTGTGATGAGGATGAAAGAGACAATTCCAGGTGTCTGCTGACTCTTCCTCCAACACCTTAAGTTACCTCTCTTCGCTCTTCAGGAGACATGCAAAATACATGAGCATAATGTCCTTATTAGGATCAGAAAATAGTAGGGGGCAAAAGGTGATTTAAAACCTGCAACACAGAATATTCAGAGATTTGGTATTCATCTCAATTGCTAGACTCAAGAATCAGTAAAATGTCAAGCCACATTGAATTTTAAAATAACTCCTGTAAATGCATTGGATGAAAGCTGCAAAATAATAATGAATCTACTGTGTTCCATAGCTTGTGATAAAACACCAGATACATTTGATATAACCAGTAATTTGTAATAATAATGTCATCACTACCTTCTGTTTAGAATACTACAAGAAAAAATGCAGTGTGTATTATAAATAAACACATGAAATGTTTTAAATATGATATTATTGAATCATATAGTACCTTGCAAGTATCTGAGTTTGGATCCTCAGTAGCTACATAAATGCCAAGTGTGGTGCACATGCCTGTAACATCAACATTGGGAAGGTGGGAACAGGTAGATGCTTAGAACTCATTGGCTGGTCAGTCTAGTGAATTAATTAGCTTCAGGTATAATGACAGACCCTGTCTCAAAATATAACATAAAGAGCAATAGAGGAAGACACACAATGTTTACTTCTCTCCTGTACACACACACACACCACCCTCACCACCCACACTACCACTACCATCATCATCACTGTCATGTATGCATGTACACACCATGTGAATACATACATATACCAGATACAAAAGTTTTTTTTTCTTTTTTTATTTTTTTTCACTTATTTTACATACCAACCACAGTTTCCCCTCCCTTTTCTCTTCCCGTGCCCTTCCCCTACCTCCTGTTTATCCCCACCCCCATCCACTCCTCAGTTCAGATAGGGGCTAGCCTCCCATGGGAGTCAACTAAGCATGGCATATCAAGTTGAGGCAGGACCAAGCTCCTCCTTCTGAATCAAGGCTGGGCAAAGTATCCCTGCATGGGGAGTAGGTTCCAAAAAAAGAACCAGCTAAGTGCCAGAGACAGGTCCTGATCTCACTGCTAGGAGCCCTACAAACAGACCAAGCTACACAATTTTCACCCACATGTAGAGAGCCTAAGTCTGTCCCATGCAGGCTCCCTGGCTGTCATCCAGAGTCCGTGACCTCCCATAGCTCAGGTCAGCTGTCTCTATGGGTTCCTCTATCATGATCTTAACCCCCACCCCTTGCTCATATAATCCCTCCTGCCTCTCTTCAACTGGACTCAAGGATTTTGGCCTAGTGCTTGGCTGTTGATCTCTGTATCCGCTTCCATCAATTACTAGTTAGGGTATTCACTAATCTGATTACAGGAGAAGGCCAGTTTAGGCACCCTCTCCACTATTGCTAGGAGTCTTAGCTGGGGTCATTGTTGTGGGTTCCTGGGAGTTTTCCTGGCACCAAGTTTCTCCCTAACCCCAAAATAACTCCTTCTATCAAGATATCTCTTTCATTACTCTCCCCTTCCGTCCCACCCCAAATTTGATCAACCCAATCCCCCATGTTCCTGTCCTCCATGCCCTCCTCCAACCCTCTTACCCCCAATTTACCCAGGAGATCTCATCTGTTTCCCTTTCCCAGGGAAATCCATGTGTCCCTCTTAGGGTCCTCCTTGTTACCTAGCTCCTCTGGGGCTGTGGATTATAGCCTGGTTATCCTTTGCTTTACATCTAATATCCACTTGTGAGTGAGAAAATACATTTCCCCTCATCACTCATATTCTCCATACTTACCTAATTCAACATTTATCTTCCTCTTAATTCCTAAGTTTAGATTCTCCTTTCTTTTTTCTAATGAGCATGCAAAATAACATGTTTCAGCATGGCATGATCATACAAATACGTCATGTATTTCCCTCATATTCAAACTTACATTCCTTACCCTTTTGTTCCCTACTCCTCTTGCAGTTTGCTGCTTTCTTTCCTCTGTCCCCTTACTACTGTCATATCATAAAACGATTTATCAAGATGCCACATATGACAGCGAACATACGATAGTTATGTAAGTCTCTTTTCTTTTGCTTAGCCTGAAATGCCAAGTCCCATCCATTTTTCTTCCAAATGGCATATTGTCTTTTTTTTTTTTTTACAGATGACTAGAATTCCATTGTGTATGTATATATCATATTTTCTTTATGCTTTCACCTGTTTATGGGCACTGAAACTGATTCCATAAATTGATAGTTGTGAACCATAGTGCCATAAAGATAGACTTGCAAGTGTCCTTGTTGTATGATGACTTAGATTCCTTTTAACATATGCCAAGGAATTATACAGAAAGATCCTATGGCAGTTCTACTTTTAATTATTTGAGAATCCTTCACACTGCTTTGGATGGTGACTGGGTTAATTTACATTCTGGACAGTAGTGTATAAGGATTCCTTTCCCTTCTATCCTCACCAATATTTGTGATTTTTTTTTTTTTTGCTTGCTTGGTGATGATCATTCTCACTGGGGTGGGATAGAATTGCAACATAATTTTGCATTTCCCTGAAGGCTAAATCAGTTAAACATTCCTTAATATGTGTATTGGTCATTCCTACTTAGTCTTCTGAAAATTGTTTAATTCATTTGATCATTGATAGACTAAATTAAACAAATTCGGAAGGTCTTTATGTATTCTACATACTAAGCCACAGTCTTTCATTCAAGTAATATATGTATAGATAAATAGCTAGGTAGATAGATATAGATAGATGATAGATGATAGATAGATGATAGATAGATACATAGATACATAGATAGATACATAGACAGATGCATAGATAGATACAGATATAGATCTTACAAAGATCTTCCTTACTCTGTTGAGTGCTTTCTTTATGGTTTGAAAGTTTTTCAGCTTCATGCTTTCCAAGTTTTCAGTTCTTGTGGTTACTTTCTGAGCTGTTGGAGTCCTTTTCAGAAAGAGATGGTCTATGTGTGTATATATATTCAATTATTGTCCCTATATTTTCCTTTAACATTTTCAGATATTGCACTAAGGTCTTTGATCTATTTTGAATTTACATTTTCATGGGATTAAAAAAAATGACAGTCTATTTTCATTCTTCAACAAGTAGATAAAAAGTTTTTGGAGTACTGCTTACTGGAGAAGCTGTCTTTCTCTAATAATGGTTTTTGGCACCTCTGTCAAAAACCAAATGGTAGTAACAGCATGGATTTATTTCTTGGTACTCTGTTCTATTCCACTGGTTTAAGTGCCTGTTTGTGAGCCCATCATGATATTTTTGTTACTATGGCTCTGTAGTATAATTTGAAATCAAGTATAATGATACTGCTACGTTGTTCTATGGTACCTGCTCAAGATTTCTATGGATATTTGCAATCTTTTGCGCTTCTGTATGAATTTTTTAAATTTTTCTTATTTCTATGAAGAATGTAATTGTAATTTGACAGAGGTTGAATTAAATCTGTAGAGTGCATTTGGTAATGTAGCCATTCTCACAATAGTAATTCCACCAGTTCTTTGAAAGTTAGATCTTTCTGTCTTCCATTATCTTCATTTCTTTTTTAGAGTTTTAAAGTTCTCATTTTAGAAGCTTTTCACCCCCATGGTTGTTTTTTTATTTTTATGTTTTTTAGCATTTCTGTTCATTTCTTTTCATGATCACTATTAATATATGAAAAAAGTTGCTGGGTTTTTATATTAATTTTTTTGTAGCCTGCCACATCAATGAACATGTTTTCAGAGCTAAAAGATTTCTGGTGGACAGTTCAGGGCCTTTTAAATGAATAATCATAACAAAAAGGGAAATTTTGACTTCTTCCTTTCTTATTTGAATATCTTTGTTTTGTTGTTTTGCTTTAGGGCTCTGGCTAAGAATTCAAGCTCTCTACTGAATAGGAGTCAAAGAGTCTCTCATCCATGATGGTAGAAGAAATACTTGTAGCCCTTTATTCAGTACAATGTCCGCTACAAATTTGCTGTGGGATGTCTTTCTGTATGCTGTGAATATGAGTTGCTCGGATTGGTTGATAAATAAAGCCATTTGGCCTATGGCAAGTCAGGTTATAGCTGGGTGGAAAATTGAAGAGAAGGATGGGAAAAAGAAAGGAGAGGGAAGAGAGAGACACCAGCACCACCAGGAGAAGCAAGATGTGAAAATACTGGTAAGCCATGGCCATGTGGCCACCTATAGATTAATAGAAATGGGTTAAGTTATAAGAGTTAGCTAGCAAGAAACCTGCCATAGGCCATACAATTGGTAATTAATAAAAGCCTTCAGATGATAATTTTATAAGTGGCTGCAGGACTACTGGACTGGGCAGGACCGGAGAAACATCGGACTACATTTGGCTGTCCAAAGTGCTGGCTCGAGTTTCCACATAAAACCTGAGATGACTTAATAAGAGATTCTACAACAGAGCTAAAAAGAGCTTTCTAAATGCATCTCTCAGGCAAGCTGTGAGCTACACTATGGCAGGTTTGCAGTGTGCAGGTTTGAGCTAGAGCATGGCGGATTCCTGCAGAGGTACACAGGGGTGTCTCCAAGCCGTGCAGCACACTGTGTGGTAGATTTAGCCTTTACTCATACAGAAACAAAAGGGTTTATGGGCCAGCTGCATGCTCCCTGATGGCAACATGGACCCAGAGTTGGTGAGGTAAGCATGACTCTCCTGGGTACCTCCACCACATTGGGAAGCTGAGGTGGGCAGAGTCGGCAGCCAAGGCTGCTGCTTTTCATCCTAGCCACACAGTTTAACAGTTTAAAATCTCTCCTGATCAGAGTAGGATTATAGATTCACAATAAGACAGATTCAGTTGGAATAAAACTCTAAATTCTTCACAGTGTGTGTAAAAATGTATGTAGGCTTGGAAGAGAGAGAAAAAAGGAATATATGCAGTTATATAAAGAAATAGTTTTAAAAAATAAAGTCTTTAAAGTGACAGTAAATGTAATATAAAAAACAAGCCACATAAAGATGGGAATCACATACAGAGTCTGGATTATATTGTCTTTGGGATTTTTTAACTACAGAAAGACATTTGATTGTAAAGGCTGCTAAGTTAAACTAATATGTATATTTTAAAGGTATCTTGACTTCAAAATTTGTGTCTAAGTGTATGTTGATTTGGAAAAGAGGTTCTGCTTTTGTTTCCACAGCAGATGAGAACCTGTGTGTTGCTTCTAAGCTAATATGGTTTGATCAAGGAAGACCCCCAGAGAGGTCTCTGATGTTCCAACATCCAGAACAGCTTCAAGGCAACTGGCTCAGATAATGCAGCCTCACAGACTACTCTAGTCAGGACTTGACAGTAGTTCTTAATTTTCTCAGGATCCACATAAGATTGCCAACACCCCAAACCAGCAGGAAGTAGTATGAGAAGCTATACCCAAATTCCCAAAATATTGTTTATAAATGTTTATTTTTATTTAAAGAGGTTTGATTAAAAATGCGATATCTTTCTAAAAAAGAAAAGGGGATAGTATATATATGATAAGATGAAAGGGTAGATTATTGAATCTACTTTTAAAGAGCAACAACTTGTTTAAAATGTTTTACATTGCTATAGATTTTGGTTTATTACAAATTTAAATTTAATTTTGTTATACTGTATGTATATTTCTACTCTTGTTTAAGGTATTATGTTTATGTAACTCATTTAAAATTGTAATAAATAATCAAGAGATGCAGATTAATAGTCATCCAGGATAATCAAACTTACAATCATAATAGTTGTTTCTTGGGTAAACAAAGATGTATTTCAGATAGATAGATAATCTTCAACACTTCAAAGACCTACAGAATATGGCATTTAAAGTGTTTTAAAAACTTAGACTTTCTGGACAATGAAACATGTCTGCTCCTGGCAGCACTGATTTACTTCAGAGAGGAGGATGGGCATCAAAGACATTCTATATGGAGTTTTGGTTTTTTTTCTTCTTGGCAAAATATAGCCATTTGGGCAAGAGGCTGCTCTTGCCTTGACTGTTGATAATATGTTGTATAAACTGGACCCATAGGAAAATGACCGCTGAATTTGCCAAAATGGGGCAAAATGGTTCTTCAGGTTCCTGCTTCACAGAGGAGATTGCCAAATATTCCACAGTACACAGGGAGAAGCAACTAAGAAACTCTAGGCCTGTTGGCTGAAGATGGACTCCCCAATGTTACAGAGGAACTTTGGATGACCGTCTAGGCAGGCAGCTGTCTCTGTCATTTCCAGAATTTTGGAAGTTGCTTACAAAGCACTTCCTGTTTACTTAGGTAATATTATATCCTTCTGAGGTCTTTGATATAGCTGAAGACTAGATAGTTATAATTTTCCATAGTCATGATAAAAGATAAATTAGATATGAAAGTTTAGACTTATAAATATAGGATAGATAGAATATTTTCTTTAATTTTGCCAAATACAAATAGACTAGATATTGTAACTGTAATTCTTGCTTGATAACTGTTCTATTAGATGCAATTTTACTATGTTAAAGTTAAAACCTTCCTTTATGATTACATAGAAAACTGAAAGTGCTGTGGGATGTCTTTCTGTAGGCTGTGAATATGTGTTGTTCTAATTGGTTGATGAATAAAGTCATTTGGTGATAGCTATGTGGGAAAAGGAAGAGAGGGACAGTAAAAGAAAGGAGAGGAGAAAGAAACGCCAGCACCACCAGGAGAAGCAAGATTTGAGAATACTGGTAAGCCACAGCCACATGGCAACTTACAGATTAATAGAAATGTGTGGCTAGAGTTTTCCTGCCTGGCCCACAGTCAGGATAAATCTCTTTCACCTGCCAGTCCCACAGCCGCTCAGACCCAACCAAGGAAACACAGAGACTTCTATTGCTTATAAACTGTATGGCCGTGGCAGGCTTCTTGCTAACTGTCCTTATATCTTAAGTTATCCATTTCCATAAATCTATACCTTGCCACATGGCTCGTGGCTTACCGGCATCTTACATGCTGCTTGTCCTGGCGGTTGCTGGCTGGCAGGCAGCCTCCTTCTGCCTTCCTGCTCTTTTAATTCTCTCTGTTAGTCCCGCCTACTTCCTGCCTAGCCACTGGCCAATCAGTGCTTTATTAGCAACACATTTGCCATACAGAACATCCCACAGCACTTCCCCCCCTTTTTTTTTTTTTCAAAAAGGAAGGTTTTAACCTTAACAAAGTAAATTACATATAATTTGGGAATTTGGGCGTAGCTTCTCTTACTGCTTCCTGCTGGAGGGGGGCGCTGTATCTTATGGGGACACAAAGAAAATTTTAGAATTATGGAGTAGTCCATGAGAGTGTATCGTCTGAGCCAGTTGCCTTGAAATGGTTCTGGATGTTGGATCATCTGAGCCATGGTGTCATCGGAGACCTTTCAGGTGGTCTTGGCTGGTCAAACCTGATGTATCTTAATCTGGAACAAATCCATAGCCTCTGGCTTTCTGTGGAAACAAAATCAGAACTTCCTTTCCAAAGCAACATATCTTTACATCCAAATTTTGAAGTCAAGGTATCTTTAAAATATACAAATTGGTTTAACTCAGCTTCCTTTACAATCAAATATCTCTCTGCAGTTAAGAATCCCAAAGACAACACAATGCAGATTCTCTGTGTGATATCCATCTTTACGTGGCTTATATTTTATACTACCTTTACTGTCTCTTTAAAGACTTCATTTTTCAAAACTATTTCTTTATATAACTGTATATATTCCTTTTTATCTCTCTTTGAAGCCTACGTACATTTTTACACACATTTTAAAGCATTTAAAGTCTTGTTCCATCTGAATCTGTCTTATTGTGAACCTGTTACTTTAAACTGCAGCGTTCTAAGACTGAAAAGGTGCTGTGGCTGCTGGCTCCGCCCACCTCAGCTTCCCAACATGGCGGTGATACGTTTACCGCTAGCTCTGGGAGCTATCGTGGGTCTATGCTTCTATCAAAGCAGCGTTTAGCCCAGAAGCCTCTTCTTTTTGTTTTGTACTAGCAAAGGCTAAATCCACCACGCAGCTTACTGTGCCATTTGCAGACGCCTCATTCCCGCCATACTGCAGGTCAAACATGCACGCCAGGAACCCACCATACAGTAGCTCAAGCCCGCAGGCTGCAGCTAACTTGAGAAAGACAACTAGGAAGCTCTTTTAGCTCCTGTTTTAGAATCTTCTTTTTACGCTTTCTCAGGTTTTAAGTGGAAATTCCTGCCCCACGTTCTGGCGCCATTTGTGGCTAGAGTTTTCCTGCCTGGCCCAAAGTCAGGATAAATCTCTTTCACCTGCCAGTCCCACAGCCGCTCAGACCCAACCAAGGAAACACAGAGACTTCTATTGTATGGCCGTGGCAGGCTTCTTGCTAACTGTCCTTATATCTTAAGTTATCCATTTCCATAAATCTATACCTTGCCACATGGCTCGTGGCTTACCGGCATCTTTACATGCTGCTTGTTTTGGCGGTTGCTGGCTGGCAGGCAGCCTCCTTCTGCCTTCCTGCTCTTTTAATTCTCTCTGTTAGTCCCGCCTATACTTCCTGCCTAGCCACTGGCCAATCAGTGCTTTATTAGCAACACATTTGCCATACAGAACATCCCACAGCAGAAATGGGTCAAGTTATAAGAGCTAGCTAGCAAGAAGTCTGCAATCGACCATACAATTGGTGATTAATATTAAGCCTGTAAATGATTATTTTATAAGCCGCTGCAGGACTGAAGGGCCAGGCAGGACCAGAGAAAATTTATGGCTACACAAATTATCATATATGCCCTTGATTATTTTGAGGTAGAAACTTTCAATTTCATGTTTCTTCAGCACTTTAACTGTTAGGGAATCTTGCACACTATCAAAGGCCTTTTCTACAACTATTAATATGACCATGTGATTTCTGTTCCTGAATCTTCTTACGCACTCTGTCCCATCTATTGATTTACATATGTTGAATTGTCCTTGGATGCCTTAATGTAGTTTGTTTATAGTATATGAACTTATTTAATGTGCTAATGAATTCAGTTTGAAAGTATTTTACTGAGAATTTTGCAACTATGTTCATCAGGGTAATTGATCTATAATTTTTATTGTTTATTGTTGTCTTTGTTGAGTCCTTTTTAGGCTTTGTTGTCAAAGTAACAGTACGTTACAGGATGAGTTTGGTTGTATTACTATAATTTGTGCAGTATGACTATATACTAAATGTTCTTTTAAATTTAGTATTCATAGTACAGAAACTTCAACAGTATATGCAACCCACATACATTATATGTGTGCACACACATGTGTTGTATATGTGTGCATATATACACATACTCATATATATATATATATATATATATATATATATGAATGTCTATTACTATATACTGTTCACAAGAAAGTGAGTTTCAGAAAGAGGTTTAGTGACTTATTAAGGTTTATGTGCTTATCATCCAGTGGTTTGACTTGAGGATTATTCCTAAAACAATTCACTGTCTCTAAATCCAGCAGCAAATGGAAAACAAAAGATCAGAGAAAATATTGGAACTGTGAAACGCACATGCACATCAGGATCTTCCCTTGGAACAAGGCTTTGGGAAACATGTTTAATCACAGAAATTGTCAAACATTGTTATAATCAACAACTCTAGCTAATTACTTTATGGGTATATACATATGTAAGTATTGTATCTATTATAGTATCTCTGTGACTCAGTAAAGTATACAGTTCATATTGTTTTCATATTCATCACTTTAGAGTGAATACGGAGCTTTGAGTATACCAGAGATCCATTAAGCCTCTGATGGGTTGGATTAAAGAATGCAAATATGGGAGTCATGAAACTAATACAAATGAATATTCTTTTCACTAGATAAAACAGAATATACATATCTACATATAAATCTATATATGTAGATCTGTACAGATTGCTCTGGTCCACCACTAATACTAAAAAGCATCCAACTCAAGATGAAACAAAAAGGACAAGTTCTAAGTACTTGAAACAAACCGCAATCTCTCACAACAATAGCTGTACCTGGCTGAATGTTTAGGAAATATAAAGTTCAGCTACAAAGGTAACTAATATGGGGGAAAGTTAATCAGGTAGACTATAAATAAGGAATCTGGAATTAGTTGAATAAGTACTTAGCAGATACCTAATATCACACTTTGTGTTGAAATTTCTTACTTCCTAATATTATTGTATGCATATACATATGTGTGTGCACCCAAGAGTGTTATGTATATGTTTGCATACATATACATACCAAAAAATGAAAATAGAGGCTCCTATTTATACCTTAGCATGTTAGCTGAGTTAATATTATTCTTTTATGTACCTCTGACATTTAAAGTTCCAGTCTTGGAATAAGCGAGACTATAGAGTATTGAGCTATGAAACAAAATGTTCTTATGTTTAGTGACTTGACATAGCAAGATCTGTTAGAAAGTCTAATAGAGCAAAGCATACATCGCTGAACCTCCCAATTGGATGAAGATAAAGACTACAGTCAAGGGATTAAGATAGAACTGAGGAATGCAGGGTAAGGCTAGACTTCAGGCAAAGACAGATGCACTCTTTAATCCCCCACTTTCAGTCTTGTTCTCATTTTTCTTTTTATTTCTAACATTCAATAGGACAGTGAAATATTACTCAAATTAAGGTTTAAAAGACAACCTGTAACAATGACAATGGACAACAAATGATGAGAACAATAATCATCCTTGACAATGAAGGCCAAGGAAACTACTTCTTTGTGCACAAAAGCACATGCTTATCTTTCAGGCATTCAGAGCAAAGAGGAACATAATAGAATATATCACTCTCAATAGCTAATAAAGCAGAAAACCAAATCAGCAAGAAAGAGAGATTTCACCGGGCTGGGAAAGCTGAAAGGTAACATTGCATGCCTCTACTTCAGAGAAGCTTTTGAGAATTGATTCATATTTATCAAATTTATCATATTTTGATAAATATGAATCAATAGAAAACAAATGAGCAATTCAAGTGAAGACAAGATTTAAGAAACTAAAGGAGACAGACAGAAACGGGTGATCATAGAAAGCAAGGAAACATAAAGATGAGGAAAGTGCTAGAATCATTTTCATAATTGACCTGGATGTGACAAATTGAAGCTGTAAGAGTGATGTAAAGCTGCATAGACTTGTCAGATAAATGTGTACATTTCCCTTAATAATGTATTTAGCTAATTGCGTAAGTCTCTCTGATAAGAATAATTATGATTCAGAGGTTTTTTTTGTTTTGTTTTTTTGTTTTTTTTTTTCCGAGGCAGGGTTTCTCTGTGTAGCTTCGCGCCTTTCCTGGAACTCGATTTGTAGACCAGACTGGCCTCGAAATCACGGAGATCTGCCTGGCTCTGCCTCCTGAGTGCTGGGATTAAAGACATGCACCACCACCGCCCGGCCAGAGGGTTTTTTAAAGTTTTGGGTTTTTTTTGTTTTTTTTTTTATGAGAATGGTACATATATCACTTCTATCCCTCCCTCCTCCCCAAATCTTGATTTTTCTTCCTGTCCCTCTCAAATTTATTTTTTCTTCTATAATTATTATTTTACACACACACACACACACACACACACACACACACACACACACACAAATTATACATAACTTACTGAGTCCACTTAGTGTCGCGCTCCTGTGAATATGTGCTTAGGGCTGACCACTTGGGATTTATAACCTTTTAGGAATCTTGCTGCAGGAGAAAACTGATGCTCCTCCTCTCAACAGACATTGACTGTTCTTTGTTTAGGTGTGGAGCTTTGTGAAATTTCCACCAACCACATAGGCATAGTGACTGGTATAGTCATTATTCAGATCTTGTGCAAGCAACAGTATCATTGAAATGTTATGGGTATAGCTTTCCTCATATCTAGAAAATACTATCTCCCAGCAGGTCATGGCCCTCAATCTCTTATAATCTTTTTGCCTTCTCATCTGAAATGTTTCCTGAGCCACAGATATAGGATTTATGTTGGGGCTGGGCACTTCACAGTCATTTAGTCTCAGCATTTTGACCAGTTTGGGATTATATAGTAATCCTTCAACTACAAAAACAAAAGTTTATTTCATGAGAGGTGAGAGCAACACTTATCTGTGGATATAAAGATATATATTTAGAATATAGTTAGAAGCTATATTGATTTAGCAAAAATGGCAGTAGTTGGTTCTCCTTTAGGGTCAATGACCTCTATAGCAATGGTTCCTTGGATGGGTTGTGGTACCACGCATGAATTCCTTCCTATTAAGTGAGTGTTAATGCCAATTACACAGCCATTAGTTACCCCAAAATATAAGTGCTATTATTGCACCATTAGTGATATCTTGCTGGGCTGGTCATTGTGTCCTTTGCAGGCTTAGCAGCTGGGTAGGACTACTAATAAGAAGTCCTTTCTCTCTTGCCGTATACAGAGCACCTTCTAATATGATAAGAGACAGTCCTAAAGGAGGAATCTTCTAGGTCAGTACCAGCTCCACTCTTCCAGTTTCTTTGAATGATAATGCTCTTGGTTGCTTGAAGTTCTGGGAGGCAACCAAGGGCAGTGGCAATACCTTTTATTTTTTGGGGGGTATCTGTTGGACACTTCTGACCCTAACCAACAACTTAAAAAGGTGCTTTACCTTGACTGGTACTGGGATTTTGTTAAATAGTCCATGAGTTCTGGGGGAGGGGGACTATGGCTTGAGTTTTCCTGCCTGGCCCACAGTCAGGATAAATCTCTTTCACCTGCCAGTCCCACAGCCGCTCAGACCCAACCAAGGAAACACAGAGACTTCTATTGCTTATAAACTGTATGGCCGTGGCAGGCTTCTTGCTAACTGTCCTTATATCTTAAGTTATCCATTTCCATAAATCTATACCTTGCCACATGGCTCGTGGCTTACGGGCATCTTTACATGCTGCTTGTCCTGGCGGTTGCTGGCTGGCAGGCTCCTTCTGCCTTCCTGCTCTTTTAATTCTCTCTGTTAGTCCCGCCTATACTTCCTGCCTAGCCACTGGCCAATCAGTGCTTTATTAGCAACACATTTGCCATACAGAACATCCCACAGCAGGGGACATTATCACCCCATTTATCATAACTCCATTTAAAATACATAGATACATATATGTGTGTCTGCATACATATAAATTATAAATGCATTTTATATAAGTTTATCAAGTAGTATGGCTCCACATGGCTGCGCTAAACATCTTCAGTGTTGTCTCTGCTTCCTCTCTCCCTTTGTATTACCCTTTCTCCCCTTGCAAGTGCCCACTTAGTGTTTCCCCTTTCCTCCATCACAGCACCTGTGCCCTGCTGGCCTACTATCTGCAGGTCCTTCTCTTTCTCTCCCAACCATGGTTCCTCTCTACTTTCCTGACTTCAGTGTTTACTCCAGGTTATATAATCACATCTAAAGATTCAGAGCTGGGAGCCACAAATAAGAGAGAACATGAAGCATTTGTCTATCTGGACCTGGGTCATTTCACTCAGTATATTTTCCATCTACTTACCTACAAATTTCATTCTTTCATTTTTCTGTATAGATGAATAGAATCCATTGTGTGTATGTACTCCATTTTCATCATCCATTCATCAGTGGGTCTACATCATTGTATTGTCTTTTAGAAGTATATTTAAAAGGCTTCCTTCATTCCTAAATGTCATTTTGCTATTCACACTTGATCTTTTGCTTAAGCAAAGATATGAGAAAATAATTTAAGTTTTGAAATGGCATCATTCTAGATAAGAATTTGTGCTCAAATCCCTTCCCAGAAGTACAGTTACGTTGTTACACCTATGTATTGCACAGGTTGGAAAATACAGTCCACCTATGAGTGTAGGAGAAATTGATGTGGATTTAACAAACATGGATCCACTTTTCACTGCACACAAACTCAGTGATTCATAGATAAAGAAAGGCAGGAGACTATGAAGAAGTGTGCAGCCTGGCTATTGCCATGTAATTTCTTTTTCTTTTTTGTAATGAAAATTTTTCATTTATTTTACATACCAACCACAATTTCCCCTCCCTCCTCTCTTCCTTTTTCCTCCCCCAACCTCCTACCCCGTTCCCCATCCACTCCTCCTCAGTGTCCATTCAGAAAGGAGCAGGCCTCCCATGGGAGTCAACAAAGCATGGCACATCAAGTTGAGACAGGGCAAAACTCTTCCCCCTGCATCAAGGGTGGTTGAGGTAATCCAGCATGGGGAATGGGTTCCCAAAAGCCAGCTAAGTGCCAAGGACAGGTCCTGATCTCATAGCTAGGAGCCTCACAGACAGACCAAGCTACACACTGTCACACAGATGCAGAAGATGCAGAATACGTAGGCTGGTCCCATGCAGGCTTCTGAACTGTTGGCCCAGAGTCCATGAGCTCCCATGAGCTCAGGTCAGATGTTTCTATGGGTTCCTCCATCCTGACTTTGATTCCCCTGCCTGCCATGCAACTTAGGCGATATTGAATCCAAAGAACATGAACCCAGAGTTCAAGATTACAGATTTTAAATGATGTTTTTTCAGTCCCCTTTAGGGTGCTGGATGTCTTACTGTCCTTGATGTTTCTGTGCTTCTTTTTTGAGATTTGTTTGCTTTCCATTTGAAGTGTATGAATTTGACTATATGAGTGTATATGCACCAAATGTATGTCTAGTGCCCCAGGAAGACAGAAGAGGTTGTTGGAACCCCTGGGATGGGAGCTGCAGAAGGTTGTAAGCTGTCCTGTGCTGGGAAGCCCAGCAACTTCTCTTAATCAGAGTCATCTCTCCAGCTCTGATTTATTCTGTTCATTAGAAAATTTAATGTATTAAAATATTGCTGTCATTAATTACATCACAGGGTATTATGGCCACCAAATAATTGTGTGGTAAATTCAGAGTGTCATACAAATTGAAGATTCTTACCAAGACATATGTACATACACATGTACTGCTCATACAGTAGAATCCTATGTCCTTTAATTTATGTATTTGTTTATGTTTCTTGTCTCCTCCAAAAATGCAATATCATTCTTCAGCATTGCTGTTCAAGCTGGTAATATTCCCTTTCCTCAGGACCAATGCATTCATTCCGGCATCTTCATGAATGTAGTCTGTGCACAAATGAATTGCTTACCCATTTTTTTTCTTCCTAAAAGTTATGTCCTTCCTACAGGGACCTCTTCACCAGTGAGCTGAAAATGGTCCTGTTTCTTTGTTTCAACATTGCTCTTCTGGGGACCCCAGCATCCAGCGTCACTTTCTTTCCGGCTTTACGTTACAGTTCTTTTATAACTACTTGGCTGTTCCTCCTTTCCCTTTGTCCAATACTAAGTGCCTCATTCTCCCCACAGTGGAACACCCACACACATTATTCCTAGATCATTCCTTGACAAAACCTCCTGCTAGTGACGCTGAGAACTTGCTTCCCACAGCATTGAACAAGGACACTTAGCTACTCCCTGCCCTTGCCGCATTTTATTCACAACATCCAGCCAACAGGCCCTTGTTCAAATGTAGTCAGAGTGTTGGTTTCCCTGCGTTGCTGCAACCTAGTATCACAATCTTGAAACACTAGAAATTTGTTTCTCAAAGTCTGGAGGCAAGAAGTCCAAAAACCAAGGTGTCAGTAGAGTGATATTCCCTGCCATATTCTAGAGAGAATCCTCTCTTGCATGCTCCAGTTTCTAGTAGTTCTGCCAGCCTTTTGGTGTTCCTTAGCATGCAGTTTCCTCACTCCATTTCCTGCCCCTGCCCCATTTGGTTTCTTCCTGTCCGTACCTGTTTTCACATGGCGTGTTCTCCAAAGGACCAATCACCTCAGGTTAGGGCCCATCCCATTAGCCTCATCCTAGCTTGAAAACATTTGTAATGAACTCATTTCCAGAAAAAAAAAATCAGTTTTCCAGGTATCCGGAGTTGGGATAGAAGCACAACTTTCTTGGATGCCCGGTCTAAACAATGATGTGTCAGATTCACCAGTTCACTGTGGTAGCCATGATGGTTTACTTATTGCACTTTCCAGAGACCAGGCTATGTCAGTCCCATGTCTTGTTGCAATAATATGATACTCAACAAAAGTATCTTCAAGAAGGGAAAGTTTGTTTCTGCTCACAGGAGATACAGTCCTTCAGGTCAGGAACATGGTGACAAGAACTTGAAGCAGCTGGTCCTATTGCGTCTGCATTCAGAAATCGGGGAGAGATGAATGTTGGTGTCCAGTACGCTTTGTCCTTTTTATCAGTTCTGGACTCTGGTCCACAGAAAGGTGCCATCTTTAGAGTGGGTCTTTCCACCGTAACCTAATCTAAAACCTCCCTCACAAACATGCCCAGAACTTATCTCCTTTGTGATTCTAGAACCTGCTAAATTGATGATCAGTATCAGCCACTGCACAGGTATATTGCTATCTTGAGGATTTGCTAACTCCTAGATTTGATTGTGTCTAGAATGCTCCTTTCCTCAAAGTTGCACAGCTCTTTGACTATCCTTCTTGCGCCTTGTAAAGAAACAAGTCATTTTCAACATTGCTTTCTGATATGCTAAAGTAAACAATCTAAACAGTCTATCACACAACAAATTCATTCCTTCCTACCTTCCCCCACCAGTGGCCCAGGACATCCTTGAAAGCCATGTATGAAAATGGAAGAATGTCCATCAGCCAGTCTCTGAAAGTCTGACCTGGACACCAAATGTCATTTATCACTATTCTTCTCCAGTTTAGTTCTCTAAGATTACTTTATCTCTTTCTAATTTTTTTGTTAAATTGACCTAGAGATCTAGAAAAGATCTCAACCACTAGGAAATACCTATCAGAAACAGCGTATGCTTCTTCTTTGCAAGACCACTATAGATTTGGAATTTTACTTTATGATATCACAAGAATAACTTGTGTCTTATATAAATCTAACATTGAATATATTTTTCTTTTGTTGGAAACCGATTTTTTCTCACATAATATGTCCTTATCAGCTCCATTCACTCCTCCCAGTTCATATATCTTTTTCCTGTTATTGAAAATAGATTTTTTTCTCACATAATGTATCCTGATCACCTCCCTCTACTCCTCCCAGTTCATCCCCATTTCCCCTCCCATCGTGACCCACCCCTTTCTGTGTCTCATTCGAAAACCAAGAAGCTCCTGAGGGATAATTATAAAATAAAATATAATAAGATAAAGCAAAAACTAACCCATGGGAATTGGACAAAACAAACAAACAGAAGCAAAGAGCCCAAGAGACGGTACAAGAAACAGAGACCATTCAAATACCTTTTCAGCAGTTGTAGGCACACACTTGTGTAGATGTAACCGACCGTCTTATTAAATAAGAAACACAGAGCCAATGTAAAGGTGAAAGCCCAAGAGGTCAGAGCTAGAAGCCTTACCCGCTTTCCGCCAGCTAGCTTCTCCCGCCAAGAGACCCTCCAGGGGAGGTATTTCCTGTGCGTTCGTCTTTAAATAGAATTCTGTTCTGCCTTCTCATTGGTTGTAAACCCAACTACGTGACTGCCTTGTCACTGCCTCTCTGTACAGACCTCCAGGTCTTCTATGGCTGGTATTGAGATTAAAGGCGTGTGTCTCCAATGCTGGCTGTATCCTTGAACACACAGAGATCTACCTAGTTCTGCTTACCAAGTGCTGGGATTAAAGGCGTGCACCACCACCGCCCTGGCTTTCTCTATGGCTTGCTAATAGCTCTGACCCCTAGGCAACTTTATTTATTAACATACAAATAAAATCACATTTCAGCACAAATAAAATACCACTATATTCCCTGTGGAGGTCAGGGGGCAACTCTCCAGAGTCAGTCATTTTCTTCCTCTCTTAGGTCTTGATATCAAACTAGGGTGGTCAGGCTTGGGCAGCAAGCACTTTTACCTGCTGAGCCATCTGTGCAGCCTCCAAATATTTTTTTTTTAATTTAATCTAGGCTTCTAGCTCTCTTTCTGTGTGTGTGTGTGTGTTTCATGCTTTCCTCTGCAGATTTGTATCATTTTAAAGGGTGCTTACTGGACCAAAGCAGATTCAATTGGTGACATAATAGCTCTTGCCTCCAATCAAAAGCAAGTCATCTCTAATTCATGAATCAAAATGGCAAGAAACTGGACTCTACAACTCTGTATTTTAATTGGTTGCCGTTTTCTGTAATCGTATTCATCTATTTCATGGCCAAGTTCCTCTGATGAGGGGTGAGGACTACAATTATCTGTGGGTATAAGGACACATTTTTGGAATGTAGTTAGGGACTGTGCTGGTTTATTAAAGTGGTGGCTGTAGGCTCTTATCCAGAATCCATGACTTCACTAACCCTGAATAGATGGCTAGGTTACAGTACCAGGCACAATTTTCTTCTTGTTAAGTGGGTCTTAAGTCCAATAACAGAGTTGTTGCAGAGGTATGGAGACCAGTCCCAGTGGATACATCTACAAAAAGTCCCATATCTAAGGCTCTGTGAACACTGAAGAAGATGGGGTAGGAAGATAATTAGAGGCAAAGGATCTAGGGTTTGCTTGAAATTGTATCTCTTAGTAATGTCAGAATCTACACCCATAAAGTCTTACCAAGATGACTGGCCAAATATGAGTTGAACAAGGACAACAACAATAGATGCACTAAGGTGGATCAGGAAAACCCATGAGGCCTCAACCCTACACAAAGAACTACATCTAACTAAGTACTTAAGGAATGCTGAGAGCAGGAGAAGGGATTTCTCCAGGAAGGGCATACCAATTGGTTATCTAATACCAAATGATCAGTCCTGAAAATGTACATACCATTAACATTATACAGAGTGAGTAGGTTATGTTTAGAAATATATATAGGTGTGTGTATATAAGGTAGCATAATACATACATACATATATAGTGTAACATATCTATTATGCAACATAACATATATTGTGTAACATTATATGTATTATGTAATGACACTTAATAATAAAAGAGGACATGAATTTGAAGGAAGAGAGGGGTATATTGGAGGGTTTGGAGAGAGGAAAGGAAAGGGGAAATAATGTAATTTTAATCTCAAAAATAAAATTAACAAAAGAAAAGAAATAGCAAGGAAGAAGACCACAACAGAACTTGTTGGCTTATGCGGCATATGTATGTAGAAAACAATGACTGTCTGCCTCGATCCCAGTTTCCCTTGGAACATTTGATCAGCTTCCTAACCACAGTGTTTACCTTCTTTCCTCCTAATCCAATGAACTGATAGGGAAGGGTGTTTGTTGCTTTACCAGAGCAACCAGAAGGGTAGGACTGTAAACATGCCTGAATGGGTGGGTTTCTGAATGTTTAGTCTTTTAAATTAAACCCTCTTTTTCATTTTTACTAAAATGGGAATGGTACCTGTGCAGCCAGCTTCTTGGGAGGATAAATTCCCACAATGTATGAAAAAAGTTTCAGCACATAGAAGGGCGTGTTCCTTTATTCAAACAATGTTAGAGCCTGAAATTAAGCCACAGAGGTAAAAAAAAAAAATCACCATTTTATAGTTTCAACCTATTGTCCTTTTGCTTGATAATGAGATTGTCTCCAAGCTCTGTTTCTGTTTTCTAATGCTAGTAACATTTTCTAATTGATTCCAAACCCAGAACAATATCCACCAAAATTCAAACACTATTTAAAAGTATATTTGTTTCTTAAAGATGTTCCAATGCATGTCATAGTTCAACGTGATTTCAGAAGGGTTCCATGTATTTTCAGTAACAGCAACCTTCTTTAGAAAAGGTGATGAATTTGGATTTGATAGCTCTTATTTAACTGCATAAATCCTATTAGCCAGTATTGTTTATAGCATGATAGATACATTAATTATAGTTCAATAGATATTCTACTAACTTAATATTACAGATTGTTTACATTTGACTTGAGTTATTTCACTAAGCATTCAGGGAAGGTCTGTCATGGGCCTGATCAGTATAATTTTATGTAGAGAATAACCAAGATTTTCTTTTTAGTCCTAATTGTGTTATTTAGAAGAATTGACATATATAATTAAAGATGAAAAAAATGCAAAGTCATTTCACTGGGACTGCTGCTGAAATGCTGTGACTGACATGCTCAGGAGAGTAGTGCAGTATGCATTTTCCAAACTCACATTTAAAGAATTTTCAGTACACAATATGAAAGAAACCTAATTTCCTAGATATCACTGAGACACAGATTGCATGCCAGCAGCATTACTGCACAGCTACACAGAATTTTCCCCTAGTGGGTATCTGATTTGGGAGTTTAAATATAGATGCAAAAAAAGCAGGCATTTCTGAAGAAGTCTAGCAGTGTTTATTTTATTCAGTTGTATCCTTCAAAAAATACTGCACTAAGTCGTGTTTTGATACTCTCCATGTATCAGACAATGTGGTCATGAGTAATGCTTTAGTTTGGGGTACTATAATAAAGAATCATAGCCTGAGTGATTATTGTACATAGCAACCATCATTCTCAACAGAGAAGCTATGACTGAATATCTGTGAGATATATTTTTTATTGAAATAGATTCTTTTCTCATACAATACATCCTGACCACAGTCCCTCCCTCTCCATCCCTCCCAGCTCCCCCAATCTTCCATCTCCTCCAGATCCACTCCCTCTCCATTATCCTTCAGAATGGGACAGGCCTTCAAGAGACAACCACTAAACACAACAAATAAAGATACAATAAGACAAGACAAAAGCCCTCCGTATCAAGGCTGGACAAGGCAACTCAATAGGAAGGAAAGAGTCCTAAGAGCAGGACAAAGAGTCAGAAATAACCTGCTCCCATTATTAGCCATAACATATATGCAGAGGACCTGGTGCAGACTCCTGCAGGCCCCATTCTCTGTGAGCCCGTATGAGCCATGTTTAGTTGATTCAATGAGCTATGTAATTCTGGTATCCTCTATCCCCTCAGACTGCTACAGTCTCTCCTCCCCCTCTACTGCAGGGTTCCTTGATCTCCAAGGGGAGGGACTCAGTGGAGACCTCCAGTTGAGAGCCTCTGTATAATGTCTGGCTGTGGGTCTCTGCACCTGCTCCCATCTGCTGCCAAAGGAAACATCTCTGATGATGACTGGCCATCCAGGCAGTATAGGGCATGGTCTCCCTCTTATGGTGTGGGCCTCAAGTTGAAGCAGACATTGGTTGGGGACTCCAACAAGTTCTGTAGCACCATTGTCCCATCACATCTTGTAGGCATGATAGATTATAGATCAAAGGTTTTATGGCTGGGTTCATGTCCAGGTTTCTCTTTCAGTAGCTTGCACAGTACCCTCCACATCAAAGAGACTGGAACATAGTGGTGAAGGCTCCATGCAAGCACCAGCTCTATCTTTCTACATTCAATGAGCTGTGCAGATGTTGTCTTTGGCAAGATCCTCTCCCCACATCCTATCATGAGCCTGGGTTGTTTGGGGATCTCCAGGAGACCACTTCATCCAACAACTCTACCTAATGCAAAGTCCTCCATTACTAGGCATCCTCACTAGGGTCACCCTCCTTGATTCCTGGAAGATTCCACACCACCCTACAAATGCCGCCCAATTCCAGCTGTCTCTCCCCACACTCTCTCCCTCCATCCCTTCTCCCCTCCATACCTGATCCCTCATATCCTGTCCCTACTTGTCCCCAGTCCACCTGCAAAATCTATTCTATTTCCCCTTCCCAAGGAGATCCATGTGCTCCCTCCAACCTCCACCACAGAGCCTTTGATATCATTGTATAATGTTGCAAAGGAGTGAGAAGCAAAATAAGAGGACAGAAGAATGAGTGTTTGATAAAGAAGCAAATATTCTATCCTTCCATTTTAGGCCATGATAGTTATTGTCTGTAGGCTGAGTTTTCCTGTGCTGGCAGGCACTCCCAAATAACCACTCAGAAACTCAGTGTGAATTATAAATCCTCAGGCAGTAGCTCAGGCTTGTTATTAGCTAATTCTTACATTTAAATTAGCCCATATTTCTTATCTCTGCTTTGCCAAGTGGGTTGGTACCTTTCCTAAGTATGGCATGTCCATCTTGTTTCTCCCTTCCTCTGCTGGCTACTCCTCTGACTCCCCCTTCGTCTTCCCAGCATTCTCAGTTTGGCTCTCCTACCTAACTTTATCATGTTCAGCTATTGGCCAGTCAGCTTCTTTTTTTTTTTTTAATTTTATTTTATTTTACAATACCATTCAGTTCTACATATCAGTCACGGATTCCCTTGTTCTTCCCCCTCCTGCCCCCCTCCCTTTCCCTCCAGCCCACCCCCCATTCCCACCTCCTCCAGGGCAAAGCCTCCCCTAAGGACTGAGATCAACCTGGTAGACTCAGTCCAGGCAGGGCCAGTCCCCTCCTCCCAGGCCGAGCCAAGCAACCCTGCATAAGCCCCAGGTTTCAAAGAGCCAACTCATGCAATGAGC
>CABHPP010121035.1:0-11865 GCA_902168425.1 Peromyscus attwateri | reverse complement strand
GCTGTCCTGGAAATCACTCTGTAGACCAGGCTGGCCTCAAACTCAGAGATCCACCAGCCTCTGCTTCCTGAGTGTTGGGATCAAAGAGTGTTCTAAAACATTTCTAGCCGACTTTGTTTTTTCTTGAAAACTCTTTAGGTGCATCAGTATGTCAGAAAGATACAGCATGGCTTGCGAATCTCCTGGGGTACACCGTGTGTTTTTAACTGAGACGCTTGGACTTAGAAAACAGGGTCTGGATGGACAGACTGGACAGATGGGTAGGAGATACTGGGGGAAATTCTAGTATCTCTCCTTGGGACCGATCTGACCACCATTTCTTCCATCAATAATTGGACCTTTATCTAAGACCAAGTTTCCCACCCGATTCCCCAACTGGCCCCATTTATCTCAGGTTTTTCCACAGTGTAGATAAGCATGGCTCTGCACACACCCCGGTGTTCCCATTTCCAGGTGATCCGAGCCTTGGTTCCTGCCCAGAGAAGAGCCCTTGGCAGTTCCAATTCTGAGAGTACTGAAAGAGAGGCTGGCACGCCTTATTTCCTCCCCCACAGCATCTGTCTTCATCCGCCATCACTCCGCACCTCAGTTTCCTCCTCTGTAGTTATGGGGTTCAGCTCAGGTCTGCAAAGATTCCTCCCACAGTGAGCAACCTAATCTCCTTCTGGAAACTGTGGGCTTTGGTAGGAAATCAGTCTCTCCACCTAGCTAATATCCTGCCATTTGTTCTGCCAACATTCACTATGAAACTACCATATGCCCTGCCCCAGGCCAGACATCAGGGCTACCAGTAAGAAAGCATCCAAGACTCAGATGGAAGGCCTTGGTATTGGAGCCTACCTCTCTCCCATTTGATGGGCGGAAGGCCAAGACTAGTTAGGGACTGGTTGCTGAAGGTCAGGATGTCATTCAGTGTGCAGAGTTTTCCCAGCATGCACAAGGCACGGGGTTTGAGCTCCACACTATTTAAACTGAGTGTGGTGATGCAAACCTGTAATCCTAGAGCTCAGAAGATAGGGGCAGGAGCATCAGAAGTTCAAGGTCATCTTTGACTGCTTATTGAGTTTGAGGCCAGGCTGGGACATATGAGACATGTCTAAAATAAAAAATACTAATAGCCAGGCAGTAGTGGCGCACACCTTTAATTCCAGCACTCGGGAGACAGAGGCAGGCGGATCTCTGTGAGTTCGAGGCCAGCCTGGTCTACAGAACAAGTTCCAGGACAGCCAGGGCTACACAGAGAAACCTTGTCTCAATAATAATAATAATAACAATAATAATAATAATAATAATAATAATAATAATAGCCTCACTTTGTAGTCCAAGATGGCCTTGAACTTTGAACCCTCCTGCTTCAGCTATCCAAATGCTGAGATTATACATGTGTGCCTGGTTTAATCCCAGCACGAGGGAGGTAAAGTCAGGTGGATCTCTGTGAGTTCAAGGCTAGGCTGGTCTAAATAGTGAGTTCCAAGACATCTAGGGCTGCACAGTGAAACACCCCCGCCAAAAAAAAAAGTATGTCTGTGTGTGTGTGTGCCACCATTCTTGACTATATTTTCCTTGTTTTTCTCTTTTTCTCACCAGAATATCTATTCAAGAGGTCAGAGATCTTGATTGTTTTTTATCTTGGTACTGGATCCATAGCCCCAGCATCTAGAATAATGCCTGGCACACAGTAGATACTTGATAAACATCCCCTAAACGAACCTCTCTTCTTTTTCCAGTGCTCTAGATGAATTCAGGACATTTTACACCTAGACAGGGGCTCTGTCATTGGGCCACATCCCTAGCCCCTGGCCTTTTGAGATGAGGGTCTTTCTCTGTAGCCCAGGGCCGCAAGATCTTCCTGCCCTCCGTGTATGTTCCCGTGCATGGTGGCCCTGAACTAATCCTGAAGAAACATATCGGTGAAGTATGGAAAGGAAGCCAGCTCGTGCCTGTCCAGTGCTTTTACATACACTGGGTTAGTAACAGCAATGGAAACTGTTATTATTAAACACACCAACAGGCTTGACTGATAAAGACTGGAGTTTCACAAGGAGAAAAGCAAGATTCAGCTAAATTACACATATTGCTTCATGCAATAGATATTTCTCTTGTGTCTGTCATCCATCCTGATTAGAAGATGATTTACTTGGCTATATTTGCTCCAAAAATGCAGCCCGCTCAGCAATTGTCAAGACTTAATCTTCTCCAAGCAGATCTCATCCAACCTGAGAGGGAGATGCTTGGATCATTAATGAGGTGTCCCTTTCCTGGTCATATGGGCTTGGAGCCCCCTCCCCACAGCTGCAGATTATCTGTAACCGCCAAGAGAAGAAGAGGATGAGGGAGGCCCTACCCTCCTGAGGAATCCTCCCCTTGATCCTCATGCCTGAGTCCTCTCAACTGGGAGCTCTGGGAGCACCTTCCCACTCACTCCCCAAGTCCAGTGGCCCACTCTGGGAGTTTTACTTTTTCCTGGCAGGAGCAGATACCGTTGTCTCCTGTCCTCTGGAATCTTCGAGGCAGGGAGGTTCCTGGTGGCTGTCTCTCCCTCCCCAGATTATGTGGACAAAGGTCACAGATGGTCCTAACTAGTCTGGCGGGAGATCTAGGTCTCTGACTTTGGCTACACTGTAAGATCCCATTCACTTATTAAACCAACTTCATTCATTATATTAATTCACCAATTTACGGTTGGGTAAAGAGCTTCAGAGCGACAAAGTTATCTACCAACCTCTGGGAGATGGGTTGGTGGGTCAGGCCAAGGTGAGCAGAAACTGGGCTTCCGGACATTTCCATCAAGCTGGCCACTCGGACTGGGGTAGCCGGATAAAGAGTCTAGCTCAAAACTGGCAGGGATAGGGCAGAAAGGGGCAGAAAGCCGAGACGTGGACACAAGGCTCCTGGCCTCGCCGGACAGGCACAACAGGCACAGGCACGAGGCCCAGCCTTGCGGTCCCGGGTTCGAGCAGACAGCCGCCGCGGTAGAAATCTGGCGGTGGTGGAGCGCGACAGAGGGGCGGCGGGAGCGGGCGCCCAAATGGCCGGGTGGGGGCCCGCGGGGCGCGGCCCCGCCGCCTAATGGTTTTCCGAGGAGCCCCGGGGATTAGAGGTCGCTCCCCTCGGGGAGAGGCGGCGAGCCAGGACTAGGTTAGAGACCGGGACTCCGCACGTGCCAAGAGGGATGGGTGGAGTCAGGTGGCTTTTGTGCTAAGCCAACCCGCTGCGCACAGCGACGCGGGGCCAAGTTCCAGGGGCGGCGCTGGGACTCCTCCTAAAGCTGCCACGGCCCTTGGTGTCGCTTAAGACTCAAATCCAACTGCGGAGCCACGAAGGGGGACAGCGTGAGGGGCGCGCTGACCAAGACTGGGGTTGAAACATCGCAGACTGCGTGCACTGACTGCAAGCTGGCGGTGGGGGGGGGGGGGGCTGTGATTCAGGAGAATCCGCCTCCTCAACAAAGGTTCATCACTCTGGCACCTAGGCGGCCGACTTTAAACCCTCTCTATTTCTTAGCCCCTCCTCCTTGCTCATCTCCCCCCCCACCACCACCACCTTGGGCTCCTGTCAATCCCGGTAGACCCTCGCACCAAGCTCCAAAGGGACTGTGGTGTGGGGGAGGGATGGCCTTGCTCCAGCCAGGTCCAGGCCTGCCTTATCCCCTCCCCCCCCAACTACAACAGCCCCTAGGCAAAAGCAACTTTCTCCTGAGAAGACCCCACAAGCCTTTTTGGGGAGGCGACCCAGAATTGGGGCTGGGCTTTGAGTGTAGTAGGATGACTTCAAAGGGCGGTGGGTGGGGTTGGCGCCTGGTCACAGGTGCCACTCAGGGTGGGCCAACCTGCCCAACCAGGTCAGGGCCTGTGCTGCACCCGCCCTCCCGCCCAGAACATCACAACAGAAGCCTGACAGCAACCCCACCCACTAGAGATGCCCCAAGGGCACCGGCAGAAGACCTCAGACAGGAATCCCAGAACCCAAGCACCGAGGGTCAGGTCTGCTTTCAGCTCCCCACTTCCCAACCTGGAGCACACCTGCCCCCACGTGTGCCCATGGAGCCCCCCTATCTGGTGCAGAAACACTTGGGCTCCAAGGCCTCAGGGCTGTCTTGATGTGCCCGAACTTCCTCCTGTCCTTGACTCCACCTCTCCGAATCCTTAGGAAACAGACACCCGGGAAGCAAGCCTCCAGCCTGGCTCCACCCCTAGATTATGGAATCGCTGGCGCGCTGAGAGGGGCCTCTCAGCTGGCGTGCTAGGCCTCTGTGTGGAGCCCAAAGCACATGTTGTGTTAAGAGAACACTGAGGAGTCCTTTGCAGCTTAGACACCGAGATGTGTCCCTTCAAACTGGGAGCTGAAAGCCGGGTTTGCTCACCTGTGGAAGGGCAATACTATAATAGTACCTTCTGTGTGACGTCGTCATAAGGCCTAAATGAAATTGCGCATGGAAGTTCTCAGGACCTGGCATATAGTAGGCACTCAGCATGTGGCAGGTCTCATGGCTGCTAAGGTTAATATTACATTACTGAAGCAACCGCATCTACGACCCACATGCCCCGAGGGCAGCCTGACAGTCACAAACTGAGTGGGTCCCTGCCTTGCAGGAATCCAGCCTTTGCCTCTGGCCTCTTCCCGCTCCACCACCTGCTTGGCCTCCAGCATACTCCAAAGCGACCATACGCAAGCATCAGACTGAGCTGTCCTGGACCAGCAGGGACTCCAAAGCCCCCAGGGAGAGTCAGGAATGGGCTGCTAGTGAGCACTTGACTGAGGCTCCAGGGCCAAGGCTCACCCAGGGAGAAAAGTTTCCAGAGAGAATCCTCCATGACGGCACTGGGGGGTGGGGGGGGGGGAGGCTAGTAAAGGAGCTACTTCTAGAAGGAAGTGACTCTGTGTTTTGGTGTAGGATAAGGAATGAAGGGGCAAAAGGGCCCCTCACATGCCTTTCTGAGCCCTGGCTGGCAGGAACAGGCTGCATCAGGTGAGCCATGCCAGGCAGGTGGGTATTACTAGCCAGGTGCACTGTACCAAGCCCTGGGCCAGCCTGTTCTTATGTCAGAGATGGAGACAGTGTCAGCACTGGGTACCTGAATCTGGAGGGAGCAATGACCCCACACTCTCAATTAGAGAGGGCCTCCTGGAGAGAAGTAAGTATTGAGTGAACAGGAAGGATGGCCTGGTACTGGTTAGAGCAGCAACTATGTGTGGGAGGCAGAAGACCCCCACCCCACCCTCCAAAGAAAGGGGACCAGGTGTGAAAAGTAGTTAATGCCTCTGAGTATGAACCAAACCTGGAATGAAGGATGGAGCTAAAATTCTGCTCTTTGGCTACCTTCAACATCCTCAGTGGCAGCAGGAGCCTGATCAGCCACATTCCGAGGAGGCCTGGGTTGCCTTTCGACTGAGCTCAGAAGAGCCCCTGGGGGCGGGCAGGTCTCTCCACTGTCTCAGAGCTAGCTGGAAAAACTGGTCTTCCTGCCCCCCCACCCCCCCAGCCTGGAGTTGAGGAGAGGGTGTCGGCAGGAATAGGAGGTTCCTGACATTCCACTGGGTTGGGAATAGGAGGAGGGTGGGGACCAGAGAAGGCCCAGAGAAGCACAGGATAAGTAAGCGAGAAGCTTCTCTACCCAGTAGAGAATATGGCTTGGCAGGGTTGAGAGGGTTGAGGGATGTGTGTGTGTGTGTGTGTGTGTGTGTGTGTGTGTGTGTGTACACATTTTAAATCAGCTTCAGAAACAGGAGAGATGTGAGTCAGGCCTCTCTCCTTCCCCCAGCCTAAGGGGAAAGATGTCTTTCTTGTCAGCAGAAGGATTTGAAGTTAGACATTAAGAAGGACTTCTCTGATGGACAAATTCAAATTCATCATTCCCATACAGCGCCACTGTGGGACACTGTGTTACCTCCCTTACAGCTCTTTTCTACTTCTCAGGGCCCTAGGAAAAAGCCCAGCCTCGAGCACTACCTGTATAGGTAGAGATGGTGAGAAAAGGAAGGGGCTCTGGGGACCTGAGCATGACCACAAGATCCCCAAACTGATCTAGTCGCCTTCCCAGAATTTCCACTTTGTTTCCTGACCCCTCCCCCTGAGCAAGTGTTTCCCCACCCCCATTTCCTCCCCAGGCCACAGCAGATGCCTGGCCATGGAATGGGGGGGTTGTAGTGGACCAGCCACATCCCTCAGGCTACTTCAGCTCCACCAGTGTCTCTCTCCAGGAACCAACCGAGTCTCTCCCAGACAGAAAAAGACCAGGTAAGCTCCCACAGAAGGGATGGAGTTAGCATTTTCCAAACACAGGCGTGGGATCCCACTCCCTTAGACAGGGAGCGTGCAATCAAAATGTGAACCCCACAGCTCCCCAAAACCTGCATGTTATCAGCCTTCTCCAACAGATATCTCCTGCCAAGCCCAGCGTGCTTCTAGGATACGCAGGAAGCTCTTCAGGGGACCAGGCCAGTGAGCTGCTGGCCTGGTATGTGTGTGGGGGCTCCTAGACACTGTTTCCCAAGGCCAGCCTCCTAGACCAGGGGCAGAAGCCTTTGCAAGCTCTGATTGCAAGCTGTGCTGTGAGAAGAGGGGGAAGGTCCCACCCCAAGTGGATGAGCATGAATACCCTTCCCTGTGTCTTTTTGTTTTGTTTGGTTTGGTTTGGTTTTTTTTTTTTAAACTTATTTATTTATTTATTTATTTATTTATTTATTTGTCTGTCTGTCTATCTATCTATTTATTTATTTATTTATTTATTTATTTTTTGGAGACAGGGTTTCTTTGTGTAACAGTCTGTCCTGGAACTCTCTTTGGAGACCAGGCTGGCCTTAACTCAAGAGATCCACCTGCCTCTGCCTCCCAAGTGCTGGGATTAAAGAGACATGGTTCCTCACCACCACCCAGAAGTGTCATTTTTTTTTTTTAAGGGCTGAAGTTGGGAACCGGGGCCCTGCACATTGTTAGGTAAATGTCTACCCACTAAACTCCATCTCCAGCCTCCTTCTCCGCTTTGCTCAGAGTAGAGTCTTGTTAAGTTGCCCAAACAGGCCTTGAACCCCCTGTCCTCCTTCCTCAGCCACTCCTGTAGCTAGATAACAGGTGTGCCCCACCAGGCCAGGCCAGTGCTTGTCATTTGGTACCCACCTGCTAACATCTCCTGTGGGTCACAGAGCATCAGGCACTGGGTCAGAGGCTGTAGTCGAAGATTACAGGCATGAGCCTCCGCAATGTGTTAATGGGGAAGTCAAGGCCTCATGCATGTTAAGCAAACACTCTACCAACCGAGTTACACCTCATCCAGCCCCGGTCTTGAATGTGTTTTTGTTTAAAACAAACAAAACAACAACAACAACAACAACAAACTTTTACATCTGAGCCTTTTGCTTACACGTATATATGTATATTGAGTGCATGCCTGGTGCCCACAGAAGCCAGAAGAGAGTGTTGGACCCTCTGGAACTGGAGTTATAAATGGATATGATCCACTGTGTGATGTTGGAAACTGAATCCAGGTCTTCTGCAAAAGCAAGTGTTCTTAACCACTGAGTCATTTCTCCAGCCCCTTTGAATGTGCTTCTAATAGTGATTTTCCTCAGGCTGCCCTCCCACAGCCCATGGGATAGGCCCTCTGTCTGCCTCAAGACCACCACACTATGCAGCATGCATTCAGCAGGGCTTTGCTTCCAGGATGTGGACAGTATTCCAAGGACAAAGACCAGGAGCAAAGCTACAGCTCTGGAGGAAGGGGATGGGCACTGTGCTGGAGCTCTGGGCTCATACCACAGGTATTGGGTTATGGGTTTTAACAGAATAGCCCCAGTCCTGTGGACTGGGTAAACCCCCAAACTTACTCCCACACCCCAACTCTTAGTTGCAAGCACCTTGGTGTTCTGAGATACTTGGTGAGTGCAGAGACAGACGGGTATGCAGTGAGTGACATCCACTACCTAAAGCCTCTCACTGGGGCAGGTGGTGGAACCAGCCAGTGACAAAGACCACTTAGGAGAGCAGGACAGCTGGGTTCTTTCCCAAGCTCTGCCTGCACTCCCTCGGGCATGTGCAGAAGCCACTGCTCCCTCATACCTGAGAGAAATCTTTGTATAAATCTGATAAGTGCTTCAAAATATCCAGTTCTAGCTGAGAGGACTTGGTATCCTTCTCAAACCTTGGGACCTGGGAGGCAGGAAGTTCTTTGGCTCCATGACCCAGAGCTCTCAGAAAACAAGCCAGTACTCATTATGCTGAGTTTCCTGGGTCCTTTCCAGAACTTTCTCCCCTTTCTGCAAGAATTGTCCTATAAGGAGAGGAATGGTCCTCTATTCCCAACACACACACAATACCAATCTGTAGGGATAGAGAATCTATCCCAGACCACAGCCAGCTGTCACCTCAAAGATGAGGAACCAGATCTGGCGATCTGGGAAGAACATTGCTCAGCTTCCCTTCCATGGGCTTTGGGTTAGACTAAAGGAAGAACTTCCTGACCTTCCTGTCCTAGGGTTGGATCTCTAAGGGAGAAGACAGAGTGCCTCTTCTGGAGGTAGCTAAGAATCAAACGTACACCCTGCTGGTCCTGCCGCCCTGCCAGCTGGGCAGGGCATGCTCACACCAGGGTGAAGATTCCAGCAGACTTTCTGTCCCAGTGGCACCTAGGAGGCTAGAACATAATGACGAGAGAGGCCAAACTAGTCAGAGTAGAGCCACACAACAGCAAGCTCCCTGTGGCCCTGTGGGAGGGCTAGCATTGTGTGCACAGACCCAGCTCAGGAGTTAGGAACCATTTGCCAAGATGACCGGGTCTCTAAGCATTTTTGTAATATTTAGAACAATCTGGAAGGAAGCACAACTGTTAGTTCCTCCGGCAGAGGCCGGGCTTTGGGAATGCCTTGAACCCTGCTGACTTCTGTTTGAGGCTTGTGACAGGCACAGGGCACTAGTATAACTGTGTTTTCAGTGACAGAAACACAGACATCCAACCCCCCCAAGTCCCTTCCTCAGGCCTCTAGACAAGCACTTACAGCCCTAGCTTTTCCCACTTAATTTTAACTTTTTAAAAAAGATTTATTTTGATCTTATGTATGAGTGTTTGTCTGCATGTATTTAAGTGTACCATGTGTATGCAGTGCCCACAGAGATCTGAAGAGGGCATCAGATCCCCTAGAATTTGAGTTACAGATGGTTGTGAGCCACCATATGGGTGCTGAGAACAGAACCTGGGTCCTCTGCAAGAGCAGTAAGTGCTCCTAACCACTGAGCCATCTCTCCAGCCCTTTAAAAAAAAAGTTTTTAATTAGCCGGGCCATGGCAGTGCACGCTTTTAATCCCAGCACTCAGGAGGCAGAGGCAGGCAGATGTCTGAGTTGGAGACCAGCCTGGTCTACAGAGCAAGTTCCAGAACAGCTAGGGCTACAAATAGTCTCAAAAACCAAACAACAAAAAAATTATTGATTAAAAAATAAAGGGGCTGGAGAGACGGCTCAGTGGTTAAGAGTACTGGCTGCTCTTCCAGAGGACCCAGGTTTAATTCCCAGCACCCACATGGCAGCTCAAAACTGTTAACTCCTGTTCCAGGGGATTCGGCATCCTCACACAGACACACATGCAGGCAGAATACCAATGCACATAAATTAAAAATAAATAAATTTTTTTAAAAAGTATGTATATGGGTGTTTTGTCCACATGTATCTCTAAGCACCATGTGCAAACTGTGCCCATGAAGTTCAAAACAAGGTGTTAGATCCCCTGGAACTGGCATAGAAGGTTGTGAGCCTCCATGTGGGTGCTGGGAATTGAACCCAGGTCCTCTGGAAAAGCAGCCAGTGCTCTCAACCACTACTAGCTCAGTGGTAGGCCTTGAGTTCATTGTCTATCTCACTAACTTGTCCAGGCTGGCCTGACACTCACTCTGAAGCCCAAGCAGGCCTTGAACTCATGATTCTCCCACCCCAGCTTCGGAGCAACTGAGATTACAGGCCTGAGCCGCCAGGCCCAGCTTGTAACTTCTTAAATGAAATCATCTCTTCTGTCTTCTCCTTGGGCCCTGGGGAACTGAACTCAAGGCCTACCACTGAGCTACACCCTATGTCCCAAAACATTTTGTTAAAACAAATATAATTTAGGGGTAGAGGGGAGGAGCTGAGGCAGGTCAGGGGAGATCTTGCCTGGTTCTTAAAGCAACAGGAAAGAAGCAATGACTTCTGGGACATTCTTCTTGCCTCGTGGATAGGGTGTGTGTGTGTGTGTGTGTGTGTGTGTGTGTGTGTGTGTGTGTACCCTTGTAGAGCTGCCCCAACCACTTGTTGGTCACTGTCACCTTCAGTGGCAAACGGGCCTTATCCTCTTCCTCCCCTTTTTTCTTTACTGCCCCAGGAAAGGGTCTGTGTGGGACCCTCAGGGACAGGAAGAGAGCAGGGACCCTGAATCTCGGGGACTATAGCAGGGGACAGGGTCCTTCACCTAACCTGGACTTAACTGCTCAGATATGCATGGTTTGCTTTTAGGATTTGTTTTCCAAATGAGATTTCCTTGGATAGCCCTCTGAAGGGGAAATCTACCTGATAATTGGGAAAGAGTAGGGCCTCTTTTCCTTCTCCTTGGGACCCCCCCCCACCCCTACGAGCCAGAGCAGGCATCGGAGCCTCCCCACCCCCGGGCCCAGCTCTAGAGACTCAATTCTCAATTCTCAAATCTCCCTCCTCTGTAGATCTGAGGCAGGCCACCTGGCCTCTCCATGCCTGTCGTATGGGACGACAGTCAGCGCACTCACAACAAAAGGATCAAATGAAGTGTTTGTGAAAATACTTCGTAGGGGTGGCTGTTTCTCCTTTCCTAAATGCAAGCAGCCGCTGCGGGGTGGCCACGCGGGAGGACCAGAAAAAGGTCGAGGGAAGGTGAGGATCTGCCTGGGTGGGGGGTGGGGTGCGAGGGAGGCGATGGACCAACAGCAGCCGTCGAGCGGCACCCAGAGGCCAGAGTGGGAACTGCATGCGGCGCGCCGGGGGGCGGGGCGGCCTCGGAGGGCAGGGCCGGGGCGGGGCGGGGCCTAGCCTTCACCTGCTCCTGGCTCCAAGTCTAGGCCTGGGCAGCCATAGCTGAGCGAGCCCTGCAGGACAGCGTGGCCCGAGGTGCCAAGGTTGGGCTAGCCCCAGGCTTCAAGGGACAGGGGTGAGGTTCACAGAACCATCCAAAACAGAATACCCAGAGACTGAAGAGGCCATTTGGCCCAGGCCCCTGCCTCCGAGCTCCTTCACGCAGCAGGCATTGTATTTGCTTTCTGTGAAAATCCACCTGGAACAGAGTGTCCAGCCTCACCCCTTCGTCACCTCCACCCGAGGTCACTTCCCCAGGTCTAACCGTTTCTAGGGAGCTCCCGCACTGGAGGCAGCCTCACATGCCCCTCCCTCTGCTCAGCTGGGGGAGGGAGACCACTGCCTTAGTCACGCCAGATAATCACCTCTGGTCACTCACTGTCTGGCCTCTTCCTCCAAGTCACTCAGAGTATCTCTTAGACATTATCTCACCAGGCAAGCTTGGTGGGTGGGTGGGTGGCAGGGAGGGAGGACGGGGGAAGCAGAATGCAGAACCAGCTCTAAGCTGGGAGAAACTGAGGCCAGAAGGGACCGACACATCCACCCACCCTGCTTCCTAATGTAAACCAAAAAGATGACATTCGGTCAGGACTGCAGGTGAGGGGGAGGGCAGACAGCAGAAAGAACTTTCTAGAGGACTGTGAATGCAGGAACAACTGGTGCCCACGGAACAGCATTTGTGTGCCGTGCACTGTATGACGGCCTGAGAGGAACTCAGCCTCAGGAAAGCAGACACTGTCATCCTGGGTTCATGGATGAGGAAGCTGAAGACACAATTGCCCGAGATCAGCAAGGGGAGATGCT
>CABHPP010121033.1:0-42198 GCA_902168425.1 Peromyscus attwateri | reverse complement strand
GTCCTAATCAGCAACTGCTACTCCACAGCTACCAGCAGGGGTTGTTTTGCAAGGGACAAGCCCTGTGGGAATTCCATTCCCTCAGGCACCAGCTTGCTCAAGACCCTTAAGGGAAACTTTATCTAGATCTCTACCCCTCTGTGGAACTCAGGATTCAAAGGTTGAGGTGAAATTCTGCTCACTCAGAGAGGCTGAGTAGCAAGTAGCTAACCTTCTCTCCTTGCTTGAGTCTCCCCCCAAAAACAGCAGCACCACCCTTCTGCTCTGCCCCTACTTAAGAACCCCAGCTACAAGTGGTTCCTCCCTACCACTTTTTGTCAGCTAGTTGCTGACTCAGCCTCCTGACTGCAGGTTAATTTTATTTCATCAAACAAATGTAACACATCTTTTCATTGTTAACAAAAAGTAGGAAAAAAATGTAACACACCGTAAACTACTATTCCACAACACATGTATACAATGTATATTGATCATATCTACCCCTCATTACTCTACATGCCCTTATATCATATTCTTTCTGAACACTATGTGATTATTTTAAAATAGTTTATTCATTTGTATAATTTTTAAACCACAGATTTCAATTTGTGCTGCCCATGTATTCTGGAATGTGGGGCATCCACTCGATTGTGCTCGACATACCAGTGGATGCTGTCAACCCATCTTCCAGTTCTCACATTCTTTATGATGTTTCTGAGATTTTGTGTGTGGGGAAGTGACAGGAAAAGGCTTAACAAAAATGAAGTATTCATGAAGAAGTATTCATTTGGAAACCCATGATTTTGAAAAATAATTTTAAAAGGTAGTAAGAAGGGATAGTAGAACATATATGATATGAAAGCACAGGAGGAAATTAATGGAATTTGAAGGTTTTCTGTTAACATTTTGTCCACTTGTAACAAAGTGAATTTCATATAGATAATATTACTGGGGATTTTCATGTTTATAAGCTTTTGGGTATATGTGCCTTTTAATTGGTATGTACAAATTCATACTTAACCTGTTATGTATTTGAGTCAACCAGTACTATTTTCTTCCCCATTGTATCTTATTTCTTGTTTTTTTATGCAGTTTTTACTTTTGTCTGCCTTCTTAGATTTTGAAATATCTGTGATTTATTTTTCGGGCTGACTCAGCATAAATTTTATACTTTTTTATTGAAGCCATTGTACTTGCAATATACGGATACAGTTCATCTACATTGTGTAGATGTAACCGACCGCCTTATTAAATAAGAAACACAGAGCCAATGTAAAGGTGAAAGCCCAAGAGGTCAGAGCCAGAAGCTTACCCGTTCTCCGCCAGCTAGCTTCTCCCGCCAAGAGAGCTCTCCGAAAAAGGAGTTACTTCCTGTGCGTCTGATTTATAAAGAGTTCTGGTTCTTCCTACTCATTGGTTATAAACTAACTACGTGGCTGTCTCGTCACAGTCTCTCTGTCCAGACCTCCCGAGTCTTCTATGGTTGGTATTGAGATCAAGGGCGTGTGCCTCCAATGCTGGCTGTATCCTTGAACACACAGAGATCTACCTAGCTCTGCTTACCAAGTGCTGGGATTAAAGGCGTGCACCACCACCGCCCTGGCTTTCGCTATGGCTTGCTAATAGCTCTGACCCCTAAGCAACTTTATTTATTAACATACAAATAAAATCACATTTCAGTACAAATAGAATACCACTATAACATTGCCTTTCAAATAACATTAATCTACTTTGTAGTACTCCTGCATTGAAGCTGAGTATTTTCAAATTAATCTCTCCTCCTAATATATTTCTGTCATTTATTACATTTATTTATTTTACTAATAAGCATAGACATTTCAACAAGTGTGTTCCAAAACTATAGTCCTGGGAAAGGGAAATAGATGAGATCTCCTGGGTAAACTGGGAGTCGGAGAAAGGGATAGAGGGGATGGGAACATGAGGGATCAGGATGGTTGAGTTCTGGGAGGGATAGAGAGGGAGAACAATGAAAGAGATATCTTCTTTTTTTTTCTTTATGGAGGGAGCTGTTATTCCTAGCCACTTTACAGCTACATGACCGGGCATGTGCAGTCCAGCAACCAGGCAAAATGCTTAGTCACTCCAGGTCATTATGTCCCATGTAATCTGTGTGCTGCGTGGTGGTCACTCAATCTATATGCGCATGTGCGAGGAGACCTATAAAAACAGGTTCCACTCACTCTCCAACCCTCTCTGCACTATGCCTGTGAGCTCTGGGTGTCCTGTGCAAGAGAGGGCAGAAGAATTGAGGAAGTCAGAAGTTCAAGATCATGATGGGAAAACCCACAGAGATAGCTGACCTGAGCTCCTTGGAGCTCACACACTCTAGACTGACAGCTAGGGAGCCTGCATGAGACTGACCTAGACCCTCTGTTTGTGGGTGACAGTTGTGTAGCTAGCAGAGAGGCCCCACAATTTTTGTCCCTGGCACATGAGCTGGCTTTTTGGAACTTACTCCTTATGGTGAGATGCCTCACTCATCCTTGATGCAGAGGGGAGAAGTTTAGTTCTATCTCAACTTGATATGTCATGCATTATTTACTCCCATGGGAGGCCTTATCCTTATCTCAGGAGTGGATGGAGAGGGTAGAAAGGAGGTGAGAGAAGGGAAAAGGAGGAGAGGAGGGAGGGGAAACTGTGGTTGGTATGTAAAATACATTTTTAAAAAATTAATAAAAAAGAAAGACATTTAGCAGAAAATATGGATATTCACCTATCCACTTGAAGAATGACAATATGCACAAAAAATTACCTAAAATAAAATAATATTTTAAACTAAATGTACACATGTGAAGTACAGAGGAAAAGCTACTGCATATCACACAAGTATTAGGTAGTAAAAGCAAAATAAATAATTAGGAATATATATTACATATCATTATATATATATATATATATATATATGTAAAATGCTCAAACATTTTTGCACAACAAATGAGATGTTGGCAAAATGAAAAGAAGACGTATGAATATGAAGAAAATATTTGTGAAAAAGGTAGAAGCGATTTATATTAAAAAATCAAAATATTAGTAATTTTAATACTTAACACATTTTCCCGGCCTTGACATTTACAACTAACTTCAGCTTTCCTTTCCTCTTTTCTTCATGGTGAAACAGGGAAACTAAAATGTGGAGTACTCTAATTCCCCTCTGCCATATAGATTATGGACTGTTGAAACCCTTTTCAGTTTGTCTTTGCTGCAACAATTTTCATATTTCCATTAATTGGACACCTTGGTGAGAACCGAATTTTCTGTTTTTAAAAAGTTAACTTATAAAGCAATGAGTTTCATTTTGACATTTTCATTTAAATATATCATTATACATACTTATTCACTCCATGACCCTTCCCTGCCTTTCCTCCTACTTTTTGGAGGGTCCCTTTGTGATCCCTAATTGCCATCCCCTCCCCTTTTGTTTTCAGAACTGCCTGCTTCCATCCCACTCCTTTTCAGAACTGAGTGGATTTTTTCTTTAGTCTTTACCTTGAGGATCTGATCAGTCTCCTGAAGTCATAATTTACCAAAGTTCAGGATCTTCTCTAATATTTACTTCCACAGAGTTCCTCTTAGTTTCATTTCTTTTTGTTATGATAAAACACCCTGGGGGAGAGGCTGGAGAGATGGCTCCTCTGCATAACCGAGAAAGTTGTGTAGCTTGATCTGCTTAAGGGGTGTGAAGGCAATACAGACTCCATCTTAGGGTAGGGCCATCATCTTAGACCACCTGCTGTACTCAGTTCCAGGAAGGACCTCAGGAATGTGCCATGACAACTGGAACAGATACAGAGCAGTATCCTCCTGCAGACATTCTGTCTGTGATTTATGGCCCTTGAAGATATCTAGATAATCCTGCTGAGCAATCCAGATAATCCTGTTCAGCGGGTTGTTGTTCCCCACCAAAATTCTAACCCAATGGTTTCAAATGTGCTTTTGTTCCCAAAGTCTAGACCAATAGTTTCAAAAAATGACCTTGCCGCACAAATCCCTTCTACCCAATCCCAAGTTGCCAATTCCCAGCTTGTGGTTTTTCCCTATAAAAACTCTCTATACCTGGGCTCACAGTCACTGCCACATTTCCTTCCATCTGCCATGTGGTGGCCCAGGTTGAACCTGACAATAAAAGGACTCTTATGTGCATGCATTGGAAACCAGCTCCTTGGTGGTCTCTGGAGGTTTCACGAAATGGGTACAACAGGGGCCCCCTGGAAGTAGAATCACTTGGTACATGAGCTAGCTTTTGGAGCTCAACCTTGAGGCAGGGGGAGGGACTTGGACCTGCCTCTACAGAATGTACCAGGCTCTGCTGACTCCACATGGGAGGCCTTACCTTTTTATAGGAGGGAATGAGGGGTGTGTTGGGGGGGAAGCTGGAGGGGCAGGAGGAGGAAAGAGGGGGATCTGTGATTGGTATGTAAAATGAATACAACATTTCTTGACAAAAAAAAAAAAAAACACCCGGGGGGAGGGAAAAGCAAGTTAGAGAAGAGAGGGCTTAATCTGCTCAAAGTTTATGAGTGCCCTCCATCTTTGTGGAAAAATGCATTCACCTAATTCACTTTCTCATTTTCAGTCTGGGACCCAAGCCCAGAGTCTGATGCCACCCACTATTTAGATGTGGGGTTTTTTTGCACCTCAATTAGCCTGATCAACATAATCCTTCAAAGGCATATGCATGCTTAAGAGACCAAATAACCCATCACAGGTATGCCTGGAAGCTTGTCTCCTAGTTGATTCCAGATCCTGTCAAGTTGACAATTAACACCATCACAGAGTTTTAAATTCTCCAACTTGTCTATTCTGAGACTTCATCAATTTGTCAATTGTATTTTAGTGGGGGTTCTATTTGCTTGATTGATTATCTGTATCTGCCTGTCTGTCTCTAAATTTTGAAGAGTTTGTTCTAAGACCTCATCTCTCTTATGGATCTCTGAATAAGTTGCTTATTTTCATCTGTATCTTTTACTTATTCAGATGGGAAAGCTGATGTCACAGTTCTGTGCCTATTGCATAAAATCCTGGAGGTTCAGAGTACATTGGCTTATACTTCAACACCCTTAATGTCTAGCTCATAGGACAGCATAACCTCCTCATATTTATCAGGATTTGCCATTTCCAGACATCAATTATCAACTGCAATGGGGTTCCCCTGAGACTAAGAAATTAGTTTGAGAAGCTCATTGAACTAAAGTTTCTGTTTCTTGTTATTGATAATTAGAAAAATTCCACCATAGCTACTATTCCATGTTCTTTTGAAACTTCAGAGTAAAGAAAAAATTAATAAGAAAAAAATCAATTTTAACTTAGTAGAGAACATATTTCAAAAACACTGCAAGAAATTGGTCATTGTCTTGTTTTGTAGTACATTTAAATTTATTTCCAGTGAGGATCAAGCTTAAAGCCAGGAACATGATAGTCAAGTACTCTACCACTGAAGTGCGTACCCAGCTTCCAGGCCTAATCATTTTTTTATGTAGGATTTCTGGAATGCTTCTGTAAACGATGTATCTCAAACTTGTTTAGAGAATCTCCTCATTCACTTTATCTGTACTCATGTAGAATAAGTAGGATCAGACCATTTTTATCTTAATTCCAAACATAACAGCTTGTCATTGCATAAAGAATAAAATAAAACCTCTCAAATAATTTGAAGACACCTCAAAATAGTCTGCAGGCACTATATTATGTGGATTTCTACAATCCTTCTGAAACTACTATCATCTTTACAACATAACCTCCAACCATATTCTTTGTTTTCCCTCAGCATTTAAGTGGATAATCACAGCCAACGGAGTATGAATGCATTATCTGTTTTCTTTGTCAAGAATTCCCTTCACATGTATTCTATTATCAATAGCATCTTTGAGCTCTTCTACAATCACTCAATGTAAATTGGATACTCTATACCTTAAGAAAGTGAACCAGTTTTAGCTTAATTACTTCTATTTGTTACTATCTAAAGGTATATGTACACACACACACACACACACACACACACACACACATATATAAAATTTAGGTTTACAAATTATGCATTCTATATGGAGGAAAGACAAAAGGCAGAAGTCAGTAAAGTGTGTAATGCCTCACTTCTCCCTTTTCTCTTCAATTTACTGTGACTTAAATTTTGTTCAAATTTTCAGTTTTAATCCTACAATTAATTGCACTCAGAATTGTATCTTTGGGGAAAATTCTAGATGTACTTTCATAAAACATTTTAAGTCAAGAGAGAAAAAAGATTCAGAATCTAATCTACTTTTAAATCAGTCTGTTTACCTGTTGTCTAAAGAGGATCAAGGAGATTAAATTGCCGCTCAACAGCCATAAAACTAATTAGAGGTGATAGGCAAATGTAATCTATCCTTTTATGATGACACTTTGAAGATGACTTCTATTATTCTCAAATTTGGCTAACATGGCTATGCCTGGTTTGGCACTATGTAAATAATGTGAAATTTGGGCATTATTTCTTAAGCGCCTTTTAATTTATTAGTTAATCCAAAGATATTGGAGTGGCTTTTATACAATGCTGATTTTATTTCCTTGTTTACACCAAATAGTTGTGGCAAGCACAGCAATTAAATTTAATCTATTCACTGCTCTCATCTCATTAAGTGAGATCTCCAGCCCCAAATCAAATAAATTATTGTTGCAATAGATCGCTTGGTTGAGCTTAGTAAAAACAGGTTAAGCACATATTCTCTCTCCATTCTAACTCCCCACTACTCTAGAAACAGGGATAATAAATTTTCTTGATTTCAAAATTTATTTCCTGAGGTAACCACTGTACCTTGCTCTTTTTAGTGCAATTGTTATACTATTTTGAGGGGAAATATTACACTAATATGAATTACTACAAATGTTTATGAATGTTAACTTTATAGTATACATTTTTACAGGAAACATGAGCTATTTATAACATCTTTTTGCCATGAATCCAAATGTTAAAATTATCCAGGGTTATTGCACTGTTTTTCACCAGAAAATGTCATGGTTATACTCACTATGCTTCATTTTGATTTTTTTCCTTGATATTTTGATATAGTTTTAGGGAACAGTAACTTAATGAAGATTTGTATTTGAAAAAATGTTCTAAATTTGACAAATTGCAATCAGTAGTTAGTTCTCAGTAAATTTCAATCAAAACAACTTATAAAATTAAATCATTTAACAAAATATCAAAAATTATTTTCAAGTACATTTAAAATTTGAGTGTTTTTGTGAAAATGCATTAATAAACATCTTTAGATTCTTCCAAGGATTTTAGCATAGGCGGTAGTTTTTCAAGTATTTGTCTTTATTTAAAGTGAAATAGGGACTGGAGAGATTGTTCAGTGATTAGAAACACTTGTTGCTTTTCTGGAGGACCTGGGTTCAATTCACCATACCCACATGGAGGTTCACAACCATCCATAACTCCAGTTCCAGGGGGTTTAATACCCTCTTGTGATCTCCATGGGAAATAAGTAGGCATTTGGTGCAGAAATATATGTAATAAATTTCATGAAAAATAAAAAAATAGATTACTTCAAATAAACAAGAAAAATACACATCCAGGCAAATGACATGGAATCAGTAAGGATTCATCCCAATTTTTACAAGATGTATTTTTTATGTGTAAGAATATTTTCCTGCATGTACATATGTGTACATACCCTATATGTGCCTGATGTCCAAAAAAAAAAAAAAAAAAAAAAAAGAGCCAGATCTCCAAGAATTTGAGCTAGGGATGGTTGCAAGTCACTATGTGTGTGCTGGAAACTGAACCTAGGTCCTTTGTAAGAGCCTCAAGCACTTTTAACTGCTGAGGCATCACTTCTACCTGCAAGCTAATTATTTTTACAGCTTCTATAGCAGCATCAATGGTTTTAGATAAAGGCAATTAAATTCATAATAGCAACCAAATAATATTCAATCATGACATAAAGTTTTTCCTCCTTGGAAAATTAAACTGAACATTATTTGATGGTTAGCTTTCTGTGTCAATAAATTGCACAAATCATGAAACTTATAACACAAACCAATTAGATTACTACTAAAACTTCAATCAAAATTTTCCATTTTAATTTCAGGCATAATTAAAATAAATTTAAGTGTTGTAGGCTGCTGGGGTGCATTAGCATTAAAGTATTTGTCACTAAACCTGAGAACTGGAGTTCAAGAACTGAAAAACCTCAAATTATCCTCTGGCTTCCATAGGCATGCCTTACTCACACAAAACATAAAAGTAATTTAGAAATTAAAAAATATGAGTAGAAATAATGGAAGTTTCCAATACAAACAATATAGTCTTTGCTGTAAACAAGTTTTATGACTGAAATGTCTGGATATATGCTACCAAAGAAACCACATAAATAAGTTTTAAATTGAAAACATTTTTGAGAAAATTTTGAGATTGTGCTACATACTTTAAAATTATTATTCTATGTATTTATGTAATAAATACTTATGATAGATGATAAATAGACAGACAGACAGACAGACAGACAGATGATAAATAGCTTCAACCAAACTAATTGGCATATCAATCATGTCACATACCTCTTAATGCTTTTTTTAGAGGTACGAGCAATCAACTAAGAGTCTTTTGCATGCTAAGCAATAATACTGCCTCTAATTTACATTACAAACCCATCAGTTCCTTAATCTGACCATATGTACTCTGTGTTGAAACTTACTCCATGATCCAAACATCTCAACCTCCACTATATTACTCTTTACAATACATTCTTATAGACTACATAACTGACAGCATTATGATATTTGACTTTGTGTGATTGCTATATTTTAATCAGTACATTATTAATAAGCATCCATGTTATTGATAGTGACAGAATTCTCATTATTTAATGTGCTGTATAGTTTTTCTGTCTACTGACACAAGCTAGGATCATCTGGATAGAAGGAATCTTACATGAGACAATGCCTCCCACAGGACTGGTCTGTAAACAAGTGTAAGAGGAAATGTCTTAATTGACAATTGATGTCAGACTGCTCAACTCATTGTGGGTTGTGCTATTCCAGTTCTGTTTGTGCTGAGAAACCACAAGAATAGACAAATCTAGTAAGCAGCACTCCTCCTTGACCTCGGCATCAGTTTCTGACTACAGGCTCCTACCTTAAGTTTCTGCCCTGACTTTCCTGGATGATGGTCTACAGGCTATAAGATGAAACAAACTCATTCTTTTGTAAGTTGATTTTGGTCACAGAGGTTTTTTCACAACAATTGAAGCCTGATTAAGACTTTTCAAAATGATTTTATTATGTATAATAAATTACATAAACTTATACATTGTTCACCTTTGTCAGACACTTAAATTGTTTTCATTCCTTGTGTATTAGTAATACTACACATTGTGGTTTTAATTTACATTTATCTAAATATTATTTCTCCATTGGTGTTGCTTTTTATACCTTAACCTTTTGATTATTTATGCATATTCTTTATGAAAAAATTTCTTATCATGTCTGAGTTAAAGTATATATAATTTGATTAATTTAAAGTTGGAGAAATGTATTTACTAAATATAAAATCTAAGAGTAAAATGTTTAAAAACACTGGATTTTGAATTGAGAATTTACATACCAGTTAATATACCATTATTTAGTATAAGAATAAAATATAATCCAATAATGAATATATATTATTAAAATCTTATTAAGATTGGTGATATTTATAAATGTCAGTTACTAAGACTTTTTCTAGATGTATTTCTAAATTAGTGACTCTTGAAATAGAAGTACTTGCCAATTATTATAATGATTTTGAAAACAGAGAACATAAAGGATTCCACCTACAATTTCATCTAAATAAAATTACTGTTATAATTTTGTTTTTGTTATTTGCTTTCAATATTTCATCCATAAATGTACAGGTTTTCCTAATTATTCTTCAAAAATATGTAACCTCATAATTTGCTTACCACATCAATTATTACTTATGATTCATGTGTTGAAGACAATAAAAGCTCAAATCATGAGCAGAAATCAATCTTCAAGTTCAAGAGTAACCTATAAAAATTAAATCAAATTATCACTGAATATGAACTACATATGTGCTGAAGTGTGATCCTAATTAGTCTTATTAAATAAAAACCTACACTCAGATATTAGAGTGAAAGCAGAATGATCAGAGAAACAGAGAAGCCAGCCATCAAAAACGCCTTACCTCTATGAATCCTCAGATTAAATGGCTGGAATGAGATCCTGTGTCCACCTCCCTAGTGTTGAGATTAAAGGCATGCACCATCATTACCTGGCTCTGTATCTCTTTTAGACTGGTTCAATCTCTTGTAGTCCAGGGTGGCCTTGAACTCCTGCTCTTCCTGCTTCCTCCTCCCAGGTGCTGGGATTAAAGGTGTGTGCCACCACTGCCTTGCCTCTGTAGTTAACTAGTGGCTAGCTCTGCCCTCTGATTTCCAGGCAAGCTTTATTTGTCAGAACACAAACAAAATATCATACAACAATGCTTCTTTAAATCATCTTAGAGTTGAGGGCATGGATTACTTGTTACAGGGTTTGCTCTTGCAAACATGGGAACCTGAGATCAGACTCTCAACATACGCATGAAATCCATGCATGACTGTTCCACCGTGAAACTCAAGAGATGGGGATCAGGCAGACTCTGTTAGTCCCTATGCTGGGGCACAGAGACAGACCAAACCTCAAGAGTTGTAGGCAAGTCAGTATAATCAAAATGAAACCACATGCTTCAAGTGAAATGAGAGATTGTCCTTAAAAATAAGGTGAAGTAATTAAGGAAGACAACTAACACGGATGAGCACAAACATATGCACACATGCTTATAACACACACACACACACACACACACACACACACACACACACACACGGAGAAAATAACACATCTTACAGATAACAGTAGATCAATGATTTAAGGTTAAAATACCCAAATAAATATAATATTGCAAGGAAATAAAGATAAGAAAACCAGATATATATATATATATATATATATATATATATATAGTTACTTGAACATTTGCAGATCAAGAAATGGAGAATGTTAAACTGTATTCTAGCTGTTCTCAAAGGAGTTGAAATAAAAGACAACAAACGGTCAAATTCAAACACATTAAATTTGCATGGTCATATAAAGGGTCACCAGACACACAGTGTTCCCAAATAACATATATTTATTATCATATAGTTTCTGAAAATAAAAAGTTCAAGTTCTGTCAAAGATGGAATCAGTGTTTTACCTCATTTGCATATTCATTTGGGAATTCAAATAGACAATCACATTTTCACCTTCTCAGGTTTCTGACAGAATTTGTTTCTTTTCAATTGCAGAATTTATGAATGTTTGATTTTCCTCGCAGCTATCTGTGGAGAAATTCTGTAGTACTTTTAGTCTCCAACTTTAGGGAATATCAATATTCAAGTCTTCTTTTTGTAATTTTTATTTTTATGGACTAAAATTGTCATGCATATATACACTGAATTTTGCTCATATTCCCTTTTGTCTCTTACTGAAACCCTTCTTCTTTCCCATGAGCATCTTACAACTTTGATGTCTTTTTCTTTTGAAATGTATTCATTTCTTAAATTTATTCTTTGTGTCTGCATGTATGTAATATATTCTGATTACTGTACTTCCTCACCATTTCTTCTCTCTCTGCAAACACCAAGAATATCCTTCCACTCTGCAAGTTCTTTTCCCGCATTCATTTAGCATTTTTGTTGCTGTGATGAAGAAGTTTAAGTAGAGTCACTAGTATAAAACTGTCTTTTTATCATCTTGATCCACTGAATTTAAATTTGTTTGTTTACATTAGCATGACTGAGAATTACTGGAATATGAGTAACAAAAATCACCTCTTCCCCTACTGTTTATTAACTGCTCATAGTTTCTCAGTGAGAGTGTAAGGCCCTCAGGAGCTCCTGTATTATGTATGATAAAGTGGGGAGGGGCTTAATCTTGAGCAAGACTTGTGCAAGTAACGACAATTGCAATAAATTTATGAGTAATTTGTTGTGTCTTTTCCAGAAGACACTCTTTTTTTTTTTTTTATAGGATTTCTATTCAAACTTGGCTTTTAAATTATTTCTACTCCTTTTTCTGGAACAAACCTTGAGTCTTTGACTGATTGATATAGGTATCTTGGGTAGGGATGAGCACTCCACAGTTAAATATTCTCCACATTTTGACTAATTGTGAGTCTGTGCAGTAAGCTCTACCCACTGTGAATGAATCTTCTTTGATGAAGAATGAGAGCGGTACTGATCTAAGGGCATAGGTAATAAGTATTTAGAAGGGAATTTGATTCTGGTCATTTATCAAAACAACAAAAGCAAATTCTCCACTAGTGTATATGAACTCCCCAGCCATTAAAGATTTCTCCTTTAGTATATTGATTAGCAGCTTTGGGTATTGTGAAACCTAGCCATCAGGGAGTAAACTTCTAGTTCAGTTCCAGCATGATTTGCCAATGTCCTGTAACCCAAACTGTGGTGTCATCATCAACCAGGTCTTGTAATGTAGTTCAAAGGGCACTGGAAATAGATGAGTAATTCTCATTCTGTCCAGTATTTTTCTGGATGAGCTCAAAGTCAACAAAGAACCTTAATTACTACTGTAAATTCTCTAACTTTGTCTATATCGTAGTTGTTATAAGCATTCATAAATATGAGGTGATGACTATCAGAAAGACATATTACAGTTCTTTTTATATGTAAGAAACTTTGTACTGCAGAGATTTAATATTAGAATGGATGTTTATAAAAAAAAGAAAATAAGAATTGGAAAATAATAACAAATTGTACCAAATGAAGCATTCACAGATGATGAATACTGAACAGAAAATTCGAGACATGGAGATAGGGTAATAAAAATTTAACATTTGTGCTATAGAGGTGCAGTTTATTTCCCTCAAAATAGCATAGAAAGATAGAACAGGATAGCAGTTGATTAACTGTATCAATCAACATGTTCATCAAACATAAAGTCAAAAGATATTGAAGGAGATGTAGTGATAAACACATGAAAACTGAAACAAAAAGAGAAGGGTAGTTATGATAAACAATGAAGGATCTAAATTAGTAAGATGGGAAGTAAAAAGTTTTATTATTTTCTAAAGCTATTAAGATTTTATAAAAACCCTCTGGGCAGTAGTCGCACACACCTTTAATCCCAGCACTCAGGAGGCAGAGGCAGGCGGATCTCTGTGAGTTCGAGGCCAGCCTGGGCTACCAAGTGAGTTCCAGGAAAAAGCACAAAGCTACACAGAGAAACCCTGTCTAAAAAAAACAAAAAAAAATTATAAAAACCCAATACATATGTCAAAAATGTTAGAATACAAAGAGCTAAGATGGTATGTAGATAAGCTTTCTTCTAAATATGTTTATACTCACAGACTCATGCAGCTACAAGCCTCAGACAAAGAAGTCTCTTTTCTACAGTGGGTGATGATTAAAGCAGAGATTCATAACTGGTTAAAGTGAGAGAATAAGTTACTGCTTGAATACTTGGCCCCTACTAGGACATCTATGTCGCTTGTTGTGAACCCTAGGCAATGTCACAGAAGGAGGGGTGAAATGCTGGTATGAGCTAAAGAAAATGGAGGAGGATGGTGGAAAGCTGTCATCTGGATATTGCAGTGTTAAAATTGAGACTGCATTCATGAGCATGCAGCAGTTGTGACCACCTTCATGATGTCTTAAAATACAAATACAATGAAAAGTAATTAAGAAGAAATAAAGGAAATGAGGGAAGGGTATGGTGGTGCTAGTTGAAAGATCAATGGGAGCAGAAGTTCTTGAGATATAAATGCGAGACTGTTAAAAAATTATTTTAAATGACAGAATTTGTGTCCTAAAACTGTTAGGAAAAGAGTACATAAATCTCAAAGTAAAGTGTCAAAGTGTAATAATAGAAAAAAAGTAGCAAACAGGGAGCATAAAGCCATAAGAGGAACGTGTCAGACAGAACATGCATGGCTGAACTGTAGAAGCCCGAATAAGTCAATGACTGCATTAAACATGAAATGACAACCATAACAGAAAAAAGACAAATATTGTGAGACTCATGTTAAAATCTTACACTGTCATTTCAAAACACAAGGAATAAAATTGAATATAAATGATCAAAAACCAAAAATACACTAATCCAGTCAAATCTAGTACTCTTATTATAACATTTGACATGTAACATATTAACTCAATTAGATATGTTTATAAAATGTCTGGATACCAAAAGCTAAAATGGTTGAACATTTCTATGAAATTAACAAGGTAGTACAGAAAATAGAAAGGAAAAATTGACAGAAGCAGAAAGGAACACAGGAAATTCACTGCCCTAGGACAATATTTTAACAATTGTTCTCAGTAACATATTAAGTAACTTGGAGAATAAGGACATAAAAAATAAGTAATATTTAAACAACTATTAAAATTCAACATACATATACAGGGCGTATACACAGTAACTGTAAAATACATACTATTTTCAAGAACAGAGGAAAATATTGATAATGTTTCTCTGTGGTAGGGTGTTGCTTAGCATTCATGAGAGCCTGGCTTTATGGCCCATCAGTGGAAGAGAAATAAAAAAACATATATTAATAAGACTTACTTACAATAAAACAAGTCTTCTTTCTAATTATTATTATTTATTAGTTTTTGAGATCATAATATAATTTCACCATTTTCCCCTTCCTATTCCTCTCTTCAAAACCCCTGATATACTCCTCCCTGCTCCTTTGGAAATTCATGGCCTTTTTTCATTAATTGTTGTCACATACATGCAAACATACATACATACATACATACATATATACATATCTTCCTAAATATGTAAATAAAACTAACACAGTCTGTATACTGCTGCTTGTATGTATGTTTTCAGGGCTTACAGTTCAGGGTTTAACACATCTCAAAGTTCACTACTATGCAAACTCAGTTTTCTTACCACAGTTCAACTGTGCTAGACATAATTAAGTTAATATACCTCTATTATTCTCAATACATTTAAATATTACTGTGGACAACAGTAAATAATGTAGTTTCCTAAGATTAGAATTTGAAATTGTAAAATAATTTCAATTTAATAATATTTAAAATATTAGATATCAGTTTCTGAGTATATAGTTAGAGCTGTCTAAAATATATTTATAGTCTGAAATGCATATATTAGGGAAAATAAATTATGAACATATTGTATAGCAAACTTTAATTCATTCTTAATCAAAATTAATCTTTGCAGTAATTTCATCCTAAACAATACTTGAAAGAATTACAGGCCTTTTATTATTGTTGTTGCTGTTGTTGTTTTAATATGGCACGGACATGTAGTAGGATCATTGTTAATGTCATTTTGTAGCTAAAGTGATTACTTTCCCTAGCTCTTTCTTTTATTTATTGTTATTATTCTGAAGACAAAGAAAAATAGCATAAATAGTCACAAGAAAGGCTTTTGCCTTATGGTGCTTTCTTTTTAAGTCTATTTTTTTAAAAATTGCTTAGTATATCCAAACTATTTAAATAAAGGGAGGAACTGGGGAGTGAAGAGGGAGGAGAGTCATAATCAGATGTATTTTATTTAAAACATTCTATTTTCAATAAAAGAATAAAAAGAAAGTTGTGTTTTGTTGAGCAAAGCTAATTTTGTGAGAGGTGGAAAGTTTCTGGAGTTCTCCATGAGGATAATTCATGTGAGTAGATGACTCAGTTTCAAATAATTCTCTGAACTAAAGAAAGATTTTTATTCAATGAGGTCACTATTTTCCGACAGACTGGGTAAAGGGAGGAGTACAAGACTAGGGCCAAGGAGGTGGGGGGAGCTCTGAGATGATTGGAGTATCCAGAGGTGTTAATTCTGCAACCAGAACAGGAGCTAGAGCATGCAATGAATAGCATAGTGTAAATTACAGCATGGGGAAGAAAAGCAGACACTGGAAATTAGATCCCTGTTTCAGCTGTCATACAGACTGACACTTGGGAACACATGTTTTACTCAAAAACTGTTTATGAAGACAGAACAAAGCAAATAGAAACCCATGGAGGAGCACGTCTCTAATATTTGTGTGTATAGTGATTAGGCATTATAGTGGGTTTTATAATATTTATATAATAAATATTCACTTTTGAGAAATTATCATATTTCCATTTAAAAATCAGATGCTTTGTGGAAAAATTGCTAAGTGCACATTCTCCTATTTGTGATAAATTATATTTTATTTCCTTTAGGATGGAAAAATGTATTTCTTAGAATCATTTCATAGGTTCAAAGATGTCTGTGTTTTTTATAATAACACATTATGAGTGACTATTAGCTTGTCAAAATGCTACATAAGTCTGAGCAATACCTATTGGTTCTAATACACTACATAGTTAAACAATGAAAATAATATGTCAATGTTTAAAGACACATTAAGAAACAATTCACTGCTCAAATGCCCATGAATATAAATTTAACTTTGAGTATTTTTAGTTTAGAAAAAATACTAGCTGGTTGTGGTGACTCATGCCATCAATCTCAGCACTCTGGAGTCAGAGGCAGGCAGATGTCTGAGTTTGAGGCCAGCCTGATCAACAGAGAGAGGTCCAGGACAACCAGAGCTACACAGAGAAACCTTGTTTGGAAAAAACAAAAACAAAAGCAAAAAGAAAAAAAGAAAAAAAGAAAAAAAAACAGGAAAAAATACTTATGAATAAACCAAGAACAACCATACATTGCTAATTAAATTTGTCCAATTCTGATGTTAGCTTTTGTTTTATCTTATTTTTTGCTTTTGTATATATGTTTTTATTTTACTTTTTAAATTGAAAATAGATTATTCTTTCATACAATACATCCCAAACACAGTTTCCCTTTCCTGTACTCTTCTCAGCTCTCCCACTGTCTCCCCTCTCTCCCAGATCCACTCCCATCCATTTACCTTAAGAAAGGATCAGGCCTCCGGGAGACAGAAACCAATCATCACAAAAAATGTACAATAAGACAATGAAAAACTTTTCATATTGAGGCTGGACAAGACAAACCAATAGGAGTAAAATAGTCTCAAGAATAGGCAAAAGTGTCAGAGACACACATGTTCCCACTGTTAAAAGTCCCACAAGAACATCAAGCTAACAGGCATAACATATAAACAGGTGCGGACCCCTGCAGGCCATATACTTGCTGCTTCAGGCTCTGTGAGTCCAGAAGTGCCCAGCTTAGTGGATTCAGTGGGCCATGTTCTCCTGATGTCCTCGACCCCTCTGATTCCTATGATTTTATGTTATTATGTAACTCAGATTTTAAAAGGTCTTATTAATAAATAACCCAGCGCCAGATATTGGGCAGAATTCTGAAAGATCAGAGAAGCAGAACAAGCCACAGCTAACCTCATTTCGCCGACTTCTCAGCCGATCCTGTTTCCTCAAACTGGAAGCCTCTGTGTCCTCATCCAAATGGATCTCAGTTGAACTGCTGCTAAAAGCCTAAAAGCTTAAAAGCTTCTAGTTCCTGGTTTTCATGCCTTATTACTTTTCTGCTTCCTGCCATCACTTCCTGGGATTAGAGGTGTGTGTCGCCATGCCTGGCTGTTTCCAGTGTGGCCTTGAACTCACAGAAATCTGGATGGATCTCTGTCTCTGAAATGCTAGGATTAAAGGAGTGTGCTACCACTGCCTAACCTCTATGTTTAATATAGTGGCTGTTCTGTTCTCTGACCCCCAGAAAAGTTAATTAGGGTGTACATGTTATCAACCACATTTCCCCCTTTTTTGTTTAAAATAAAAAAATATAACTAATATAAGAAAAAGTATATACAATAAGTATATACAATATATACAAGCAAGAATTACATTAACAATGTCTAGTCCATTAATTATTTTTATTTTATTATTATTCCTTAGAAACTTGTTTTTTTCTCTTTTATTATACTTTATCATTTAAAACACTTTTTTAATTGAAATATATTTTGATCACATTCTTCCTGTTGTGGAACATTATTTTAATATGTATTGTATTCTTTTATGTTGCAAGGTTTAACTCTGTAAAACTGTGTTACTTTGCCTGCCTAAAACACCTGATTGGTCTAATAAAGAGGTGAATGGTCAATAGCAAGACAGAAGAAAGTCTAGGCAAGGCTGCCAGGCAGAGAGAATAAAGAGGAGGAGAAATCTAGAAGAACGAAGAGTGAGAAAAGGAGGAGAGAAGACACCAGGGGCCAGCCACCCAGTAACACAGTCATCCATGGAGTAAGAAGAAAAGAAAGATATATAGAATAAAGAAAGGTAAAAATCCCAGAGGCAAAATGTAGCTAAGGAGAAATGGGATAATTTAAGTTAGAAAAGCTGGCTAGCAACAAGCCAGGCTAAGGCTGGGCATTCATAAGTAAGAATAAGTCTCCATGTATTTATTTGAGAGCTGGGTTGTAGAGCATCAAAAGAGTTAAAAAAATAAAAGCCACACCCCCACACACACACAAAAAGAAAGAAACCCTGCATCTTCCTCTCCTCCAAGTCCTTACAGACAGATCCTCTCTCCATCCCTACCCACACAACTTTAAATTCTTTCTAAAAAAAAACCCAAAAAAACAAAAAACAAAAAACAAAAAACTATACAACAAAACTCCTCAAAACCAAGAGAACAAAATAGAACACCCCAAAAGAAAAAAAATACAAAAATTAAAAAAAGACAAAAACAAAACAACCCCTTGGTTTTCAAATGAGATAAAATTGGAGTGGACTTAGATGGGAGGGGAGGTAACAGGTGGGAGGCAGGGAATAGGGAGGAGTAGGGGGAAGGGAACCCACAATTAGGCTATATTATGTGAAAAAAACTATTTTCAATATATGAAAAAATAAAACAAGAACAAAAGAAACTACACTGGTTTATTGAAATGGCAATAGTAGGTTCTCATCAACTTGGTTTCCTTTAATAGTTGATTAGTTGTAAAATTATATGTATATCAAAAATTGTTTTAAAATAAATGTGGAAAATGAACGAACTAAATTACATGTATAAACATGACTGAAAAATATATTAGTGAATGACAAAACAAGTCTCAGAAAAACCCATAAAGTACAATTTACATGTTCTTAATAAGTGCCTACTATGTATCTGGAAAAGTGCCTTGGTATTTAAAGTGCAATCATAAAATTAAGAGTCAGCAACTGGCCAGAGTCCACATACTTACTATTTTGTTGAGGTAATATTTGAGCCCAGGTAACTCTAACTCTAACTCTTGAACTGTTACCCAGTACAGAATGCAAGTACTAACTAAAATCTATAGTTCGTACATTCATAAAGAAAGAACAAACAAAAAATCTTTAACCAGGGATCATCTGAAGCATCCTCTTGAGGAAATCATGATACTAATGACCACATTAAATATATTGGTGGGTAAACTAAATATAAGAAAATACTATGCAAAAGATAGCAACAGATTTGCTTCTCAATTAGCTATTGTACTAACAAACATGCATAACCTCTGTGTCTTGCAAAGACAGTCAAATATAATGAATAACTAGTGAAAGAAAATTCTCATGGATCATCTATCACATAGGGAACAGCTTCTTTCATGCTCTTTCATTAAACAATCTTTGTTTGCAATTAATTCAAGTAAAACAACATCAAAATGCATAGTCTACTTTAAGTCATGGTTACTGTGTTCCTTTGTATAAAATATGGATTATTTCTGAACTGTTTTTACATGATGTCATTGACTTAAGTTGAGGTGCTATAAAATTATTCTATGAAGTTTATAACTTTTTATGAAATAATCACAGCTTCTCTATAGAATGATAATTATGTGAACTAACTGGAACTAGGCAAGCTATATAGGAACTCAGCTTCAACACTCATTAAGTGTGTGAAATTAGTTAGATTTTACAACTTCTCCTTTATTCAGTTTTCTTAGCTATAAGCTGAATTCTTTCTTCTAAAGATTTTACAAGGATTAAATGTTAATCCATGTGAACTGTGCCTTGTTTATGGTATGTACTAACAAAGAGATAAAAATAAACTACAATTGTACTAGAATGTTGTTATTGTTGTTTTTCTATTTTGCATTAGTGGAACTCCTCTTTATTGGAATACTATTTTTAAACGCACTTGTTTATGAAAATGTCTCTAAATTAAGATGGAAAGATGTCATCATGATGTTTCTGAGCATTTTTTGAGCATGTTGGTTACACTGTTGCTTTTTCTTATTGATAGAGTGGGAAATATATGAATATTTCTGTAAATGTTGACAAAGGCAAAGGAACAATACTGGGATTATACTTCTGTTTTTCATATATATTTGTATAATATATATATATATATATATATATATTAGTTTTTTTTGTTTGGTTGATGGTTTCATTTGTTTGTTTTTCAAGACAGGGGACAGGGTTTCTCGAAGTAGTTCTTGCTGTACTGGAACTTTCTCTGTAGACCAGGCTGGTCTTGAACTTATAGATCTGCCTGCCTCTGCCTCCAGAGTGCTAGAACTAAAGACTTGAGCCACCACTGCTCAACAAGGAATTATACTTTTAATTGTTTAGTAAAATCATATAGGAAAATAAAGATATGAAGTTTTCTAAATTAAAAAGAAGTACATTAATTTATTATTGTGTTATCTTTCTTACTCTACAGAATATTATGTTTTGAAATGTACAAATTAAAAAGCCAACTCATGCACCAGGGATAGGTCCTGGTCGCACTGCCAGAGGTCTCACAAACAGACCAAGCCACACAACTGTGATGTGAGGGGGTGGGGCGGGGGCAGGCTTGGTTCTGTCTTGTTGACTCCCCATGGGAGGCCTTTCCCTTTCTGAGGAGAGGATGAGGGTGGGTTGGGGGAGATGGGGGGAGCAGGAGGAGGGGAGGGAGGGGAAACTGTGGTTGGTATGTAAAATGAACAAATAATAAATTAATAAAAAAGAAATGTACAAATCAAAATTTTGTAATGATTTTATTCACACATCACATAGTAGCCTAAGCTTTAGTATAAACTGACTCATGAAATTTAACTAAAACACAATTGTATCATTTGATCCCTTCCATTTCCTCTTCAAACACCTCTCATATCCTTTTCCTTCAGTACCATCAATGTCCCCCCTAACTCCCTCTCAAATTCAAGCCTCATTCTCTTTGGTCATTATTGAATCTGCTTATTGTTTATGTACATGTTTTCGGGGTTGACCTCTTGAATCTAATAGCCTATACGAAGGTTCATCCCTGAGGAATACTAACTCTCCCTCTATTATTATACTTTATTGGCCTATAGTTCTTTGTTTAGAGGTAGGGTCAATAAGAATTTACCTGCCTCCAAATTAGCATGTCTATTAGTGTTATTGTTTTGATAGGCTACCATATTGTTGTAGTATCACAGGTATGATTCATTCTCATACCTAACAGGCACAATCTAGCCCTAGACTTCCTCTTTCTTTGGCTCTTGCAATCTGTTTACACACTTTCTATGATATTGCTTTGAGTGTAAGAGTTGTGTTAAAATGTATCAATCATGGCCGGATATTCCATGGTCAATTGTTTTCTGCACTTTGAGGAGTTTTGACTTTCTGTAGAGGTCTTCATATGTTGCAAAGGTTGTATTTTATTTTATTATAAGAGGTGAGAGCTAAACTTATCTGTCATTATAAGAATAAGTATTTATTTAAAATAAGTGTTTATTTAGAATACTGGTTTATGAAAGTAGCAGGTTTAGGTTCATTTCTAAGATCCATAATCTTACTCACCTCAAGTAGTTTGTTAGGTTCTAGTACCAGGACTTGAACAAAAATTTCCATGCTCATTTATGATGAAAATACATTGTACAACTGAGCAAATTTATATTTGAATAAATGAAGAGGCACTCAAGATTCTGAATGAGGAAGGACCTAACTAGATTTCATTAGGATTCTGCATTGAAGAATATCTATATTTTCTGCTATCACTTCTTGTCAAGAAAATGTTTAAACTGCATGACAACACAAAGACAAATGTGTTTGTTACTGTCTTGATGTAACCATAAGTTAAAGTAGCACAGATTGCAATAATTGATTGAAATGAAAAAAGAAAGAAATTTGATGAAAGGAATGTTTGTCCAGTTCTTTGTCCACTTTTAAAGAATCAAATACCTAAATCAAGACAAGGAGAAATTTGGCTTTCCAGCATCTTGAAATGATTATAATGGAAGTAACATTATACTGGTAGTTAATCCCTTGCAAAACAGGAATGGATGTGAGTACTGCAGAGACACTAGGGATCTTGATTCTGAATCCAGAGTTTTCTAAATTGGGGTTAATTTTTTTGTATTATGTTTCAGAAGGAAATAAATGAAGGCATCAAGTAAACATTTTATCTTTAGTATCTATAGAGGTACAAGAATGCTAGTCACCAAAATTATTATATGTGTTTAGATCCAGTTGTGAAATAATAGTTATTAATTCTCTTCAGTAGTAAATAATACTTTGTTTCAAAGAACCTCACAATTTAACACTGTAGACTCAAGTTTCTGTGAGCTGCATGTGGCAATCCAAAAAGGAGTAGTTCTACAAAACCAAATGAGTCAGGATTCAATGTTGCCATTGCAATTGCACTGAGAATAAAATCCAGATTGCACTTGTCCAAAGTCTTTGTAAAGTCAGCTTCTAGCCCTCTATTACCTTACTTGGTGTGACTCTTGACTTGCTCCACAATGGATTTTTATTATACTTTCAATTCATCCATTAGTACAGCTATTATAAAATATACTTGAAACAGACTTTGAAATGACTGAAATGCACTACATATGCCTAAAAAAATTAATTCTATGAAAATAAATATATTGCAAATTTAATGAATAACTTATCTTCATGTATCTATTTCCTCTAGAAGTAATCAGATTTTATTATATATTCTAGACATCAAAATTAATGAATTTTTCACTTTGAATTCTTTATCTATGTCATCCATCACTTTATATGAAAATATAAGAATCCATAGATATGTATCTGCCTCATGGGTCATTAACAAGACAATATTTATTAACTTTTGTCGTTTTCTTCTGAAGGAGGACAGGCAAGACTGAAAGTTGTACTTCATTCATTTAAAACAGTATTTGCACAAATCTCAGCTACCATGGTTTTAGATCGACTGAGAAGGAATATATTTTAAAAAATAAGTTGAAAATATTGTATTGTTGTGTAATGTGATTAAAGTAATTATTTCCTTGGTTTTCAACTACAAAATCTTCCATATGGAAATTGCAGTTGTTTTTTTAAATCTGTTTTATAAGACTAATGCAAATATTAAAAAGTAATGTGCTAACAAGATTGTTAATACCACATGAAAGTGTTAATTACACATCATATCCTTCCACAGCTAAGTCCTCTAAGAAATGGTTAAATAATTTCCTTCAGTGGAAATGTGAATGTAGCTGAGTTGTTTGAGGAATTTCCATAAAATTCATCAATGCTATCTCACTCCTAAGAAGTGTGGAAGAAAAACACAAAATGCAACCCAAATTATATTAAAAGTATGGGAAAGAAAAATTATTTTGTTTATGCCACATCTGTCAATATATTTCTGTCTGTTAGTCATCAGACTCTGTAAATGGTAGGTTCTGTAGTGAATTGAACCCATTCTATATCTGTAAACTTATTATATTGAATTGATGTTATTATTTCTAATATTTGAGAACTTCAAGTCATAACAGTCATATTCCTAATATATTTAAAATCTCCCCCTAGTGCTTGGTTTTGGATGTTCTAGCCATGTTTTTATACTTTGCCCATTAGAAATGTTCATTACATAGTGCAACAGTGAAGCTTCGAGGGATTTTTCCTTTCTAGAAATGCTTTTAAAAGCAACTGCTTCAGGTCAGTAGTATTTTTAATTTACTTTTTCATGTGAATCCACTTTCCCTGTCTAATGGTAGCTTTCTAGCTGGTAATTTACAGTTGAGAGCCTGCTGCTCTTTGATCATTTGCTGGGCATGTTAAATAGTAATTATTTTTTAATTCAATCAACATTAAAAATGTGGTTTATTTATACTCTGATCATGTTTTTTAATGATGTTCTTATCTTGTCAAATATGAAGGTGCTGGGAACCATTTGTTATTAACCTGGTCCACAATTAGTATTTACTGCTTCTCTGGACAAATTAGAAAAAAAAATTATACTCTGAGCTGACAAATAAGAAAAAGTTTTCCTTCCTCTGGTATATTGCTTATCACAGAAAATACTGAAAGTATTTACATTCTATCCTGCACATCTTTGGCTAGGCATCTTTGTGCAGAGTACAAATTGTGCAACAAACACTTTGTTGGGCTGCTATTGAGAGTAAATTTCAAGTACAAGTCTTATAATATGTAAGAGAAAATTTATTATGAGTTTTGCAACCCAGGTTAAATTATATGTAGTTTTAAAATACCCAAGTCATTCTTTTTATGTCAATCCTGTTTTCCAATTGCTTGCAATTACTAAGAAATAACACAAGGTGGAAGATATTGAACTGTACATTGTGATATTCCTAGGATCTTTATTCTTGCCAATATCAGAAATATGATTCATCTACATGCCTCTGGCAATTTTATGGCTAGAGATAACATATGCTGGTTTGGGCTGCAAGTATTCGAACTAGAAACATTACAGTTCAATGGGATATTGAGAACTGTGAAGTTGAAAAGAAATTGTATATTTAAAGGTTTTAAAGCTAAACTACATCATGCTGCTTCAGCTGACCTATTTGTGTTTGACCCTTTGCTTAACTAAAACTGTGGTAGAAGGCAGATTCCTTGTTTTCTGTTTTTTGGGGTTTTTTTGTTTTTTTGACTCAGCCTCCTGATTCCTAGCCTTCGATGCCCATGCCCAAGTGATTTACTATTAATGTCTTGAGTAACAACATGTACATACCGACTCATTTTGCCAAAGACCAAAAAACACAATGTTGCAATGGTGTGTTGCTCCTTAGCTCAAATAAACCCCTTAATGGAGATTACTGTAACTAGTCTGAATGTACTTTATTTTTCTCCATTCATTTTCTTTCTCTGGGTGCTAATTTAGTCATAATTATGAGCATAAATTATAGCACAATTTTCTATTATGTCATATATTTTCTATTTTAAATAATTGAAATACAAACTTCAATAGTGTGTTAGAAATTAAATATAATCTTCTTTTGATCAAAACTCTTAATTTCAACTACAAAAGCCTATTAATTATAAAATAAATAAATGTAAGCAATAACAAAAGAAAACTGAAGCACACTGACATTTTATTTAGAACTCTGGTTTCTTTTATCTAGAATTCAGATGAGTTTTCATTCTTAAAATTGTAGTTTCTGGGAACTGGAAAATGTTTGGGGCGGGGAAACCATAATCTGAATATATTGTATGAAATTTCAATAAATAAAAAAAAAACAAAAGCAATTCACAAATAGGTGCATACAGAGGAGAAAAATCAGCAGTTGGAGCTCTATGGCAGTCAGCTTCCTATCAGACAACAGAAACCCCTCTAGTAATGTGCACTGGAAAATGCTAACATAAAAAATTAACCAGTAGTAACTAATGAACTTCTAAGGGAGGTGCAGAGTCACTTTGTAAGAGACAATGTGGCTACTTCCTCTTATGGTGAGAGAGAAAAGGCCAAGGGAGGTACACATTTGGGAAAGGTTCTACTCAGTGGCTCTGGAAGTCAGGAACAGGGAAAGCTTAGTAACCTAGGATTCTCCTTGTGAGCTACACATACACTCCTTTCCTAATTGTGTACACGGCAAACTACAACCCTTTCCTGCATGAAGTACTGTCTATGGCCTGCTGCAAACAGTGCAGTGAGTGGCTACTCTTGGACAACCCTATGGTGATGCCCCATTTTCTTTCAAACAAATCCTAAAACATGTAGGGCTGGGAAGCAAGGGGTTAATAAAGCCTAAACTGGCTTTGGGTGCATGTATACAGTAAAGCAAACTATATTGTTTGAGTGAATTTTTAGGGGAAAAACACTATCCCTCTTCTGCCTATGCATAAATATGCAGATGCATGATTTTAAGTCATGCATCATGGGAAATGACATGCATAATAAAATAAAGCTTTCATTACCCAAGCTCATCATTTAAAACCGAATACTACTCATATACCACCCTTAGAAATCAATTCCTCCTTCTTTTGGACTCCATTGAAGAAAACCTCAAACAACAAGAGATGCCCTTGAGTATTCTAGCTTAAGGAACTGTCTGCTGTAAGTCTGATCTGTACTCTCAGTTTGTTTCTGAATAATGTTCCTTGTCAAATTTAAATAAATTAAGCAAAATGCAAATAAGTTTCCATTCTTAAAATCATAGTGTCTACTATTGCTCTGATGGTTATTTTAATGTAGCCAAATTTTAACTAGACATTTTCTGTTTCAGAACATTTATTTCTAGTCTTCTTTTGCTACTTTAATTAGCATATTGTAAGCTAATTTTAACATATTGTAGGTAAAGTTTTGTCTATATCCATTAGTATTTACCCAGAATAATCTCAAACAAATGGGATTTTTGTTCTTGGATGAAATAAAACTGAAATTTGAAATCCTTTGTTTAATATTGTAATACGTTCTCAATAAATGTTCTGTTATTTATGGCAGCCACATTTCCAAAATCCTGTAATGACGATATAAGAAAATATTTGCCACTTGGATACATAGGAAAATATATTTATTTTAACTACCTTTTACATATTTATTGGAAAGTTTAATTTATTGTGAATTCTCTTCATATATAATTTATTTGTTTTTTAAATAAACCGGTTGTTTTAAAATGAAAGTATGGCAATTCTTTTTTTTTTTTTTTTTTGGTTAATTATAGATATTTATTTCTCATAGTTGTGGAGGCACAAAATCCAAGACCAAGGTATTGGCGATTCATTTCTTTTTTTTTTCTTTCTTTCTTTTTTTTTCTTTTTTTTTTTTTTTCTGGCGCTGAGGATCGAACCCAGAGCCTTGCGCTTGCTAGGCAAGTGCTCTACCACTGAGCTAAATCCCCAACCCTGGCGATTCATTTCTTTTTTTTTTTTTAAATAAAACAATCAGCAGCCAAAATACATATTCAAGGTACCTGTAGGATAAAACAATAAAAGTTTTAAAAAAGGATTAAAAAATACTCTGATATAACATTATGAGACAAGGAACTTCAAAATAAGCCATTGAGTTCATTTTCATGTTCACTTCTCCTTTCAGCTCTAGGAGCTCAACTGGTGCAAACCTGTGCAGGCCCCGTGCATGCTGCCTCAGTCTCTGAGCTCATGTGTGCATCAGTCCTGTTGTGTTTAGAAAGCCTTGTCTCCTCCATTCCTTTGGCTCCTAGACTCTTTCTACCTCCTCTTCTACAGAGTTCTCTGAGCCTTGTAGGTAGGGACTTTGTGGAGAAATGCTAGTTAGGACTGAGTGTTCCAAGGTATCTCACTCTGTGTAATGTCTGCCTGTAGGTCTCTGAATTTGTCCCCATCTGCCGCAGGAGGAAGCATCTCTGATGCTGGCCGAGCAAGACACTCATCTAGTAATGTAGCTGAACACCAATAGGAGTCATTGCTAAGTTTCTTTAGATGGGGGCATCTGATGATTACACAGTCACTATGGAAACTAGGGTTGGGACATTCTATGGTCAAACAGTTACCTAGGGGGCCAGGGAGAGGACATTCCACAGTCCGGCAGTCATTACCTCCTGACTACCTTGTGACTCTGTACTTTTACACTTCCTGGTTTCTGGAATCTGAACTGACTGGTTTCAGTAACTTCTGGCCTGTTCCAGTAACTTATAGCCTGTAGCTAAAAGGAGCAGTCTTAGGCCTTAGTTTTTGGGGTGAAAGCATTTTTAGTCTTATTTTGGTTCCACAGTCTCACCAACACCTCCACGTTGTTGGGTTTCGCAGGATCAGCAGCTAGGCCCTGGGCTGGCCTCAGACAGAGTGTTCAGATTCGTTCTGGTTCCATCCCACGGAGATAGCTTCTTCCCTGGGTGTTGGGATTAAAGGCATCCCTGTTCCAAGCTCTTGATTAAGAGCTTGTTTTCACTAACTCTTCAGCGGGTACTAGCTCAGTTTCTGGTCTTTATTGCAACTGTGTTTTGGCCGCCGCCCGCCAGGCCTGCCTGCCTCTGCTGGCAATTCTTAATGTATTAAGAATAGCTGACACAGGGAGCCTGCATGGAACCTGCCTAAGTCCTCTACATGTATGTGACAGTTATATATCCTTGTCTCTCTGTGGCACTCCTAACAATGGGGGCAGGGGCTGTCTCTAATGCTTTGACTGTCTCTTGGGAACCTATTCCTCATACTGGACTGCCTTGCCCAGCCTAAATACAAGGGGAGGAGCTTAGTCTTACTGCAACTTGATATGTCATGCTTTGTTGATATCCATGGGAGGCCTGCCCTCCTCTGAACAGAAATAGAGGAGGAATGGATTGAGGGGGAACTTGAGGGGAGGGGTAATGGGAGGAGAGGATGAAGGGGAACTGTAGTCAGGATGTAAATTAAATAAATTAAGTAAACAAAATATTGAAATGACAAAAAAAAGATTAGTTGACTCTTAGACAAGCTAGAAACCTAGTGCAATTGAAATTCCCAGGAATCTCTGAGGGGGCCCCAAGCAGTTCACAGCACTGGGGGTTAAAGATCCTGAACTGGCCATCTCCTGTAACCAGGCAAGACTTCCAGTGGAGGGATTATTACACCAACCCAGCTCAAAAGCCTTTGATTTACAATCTTTTCCTGCCTAATAGATGTGCTGGGGTAAAAGTAGTGCAGAAATTATAGGAGTGGCCAACCAATGACTGGTCCAGCTTGAGACCCATACTGTCAGAAAGAAAGATCTCATTTCCTACACTGTCTGGAGGGTCAGAACCCAGAGGCTGGATAGCTCAGAGACTTAGGATAGAACCAAACAGGACTGGCAAAAAATCAATGAAATGATTTCTAATGATACTCTGCTATACTCATAGATTGTTCCCTAGCCCAATTATCAATCAGAGATGCTTCACCCAGGAACTGATGGAAACAGATGTAGAGACCCACAGAAGAACATTAGGCAGAGCTCGGGGAATCCTGCAGAAGAGGGGAAGGAAGGATTACAGAAACCCAAGGGCCAAACACACCACACGAAAAATCACATAATCAACTAACCTGGTATCAAAGGGGCTCACAGAGACTGAATTGATAACCAGGGAACCAGCATAGAATTGACCTAGGCCCTCTGCGCGTATACTGCACTTGTGTAGCTTGGTTTTCTTGTCAGACTCCTAACAATAGGAGCAGGGGATGTCTCTGACTCTGTTGTCTGTGTTTGAGATCTTTCCTCCTACGGGGTTGCCTTGTCCAGCCTTAATAGGAGAGGAGGTAACTAGTGTTACTGCAATTTGATATGCCATGGCTGTTTGATATCCATAGGAGGCCTGCCCCTTTCTGAACAGAAACAGAGGAGTGGATGAGGAGGGAGAGAAGGAGAGAGGGACTGGGAGGAGATAAGGGAGGAGAAACTGCAGTTGGGATCTAAAATATAATAATTAAAAAAGCTGAAAACACTTTTAAATGCTTTCTAAATTTTTGACACAAACATCACCTTATTATTTTAGTGTGCCTTTGTATGGTTTCTGATTTTATTATAATGAAATGTGTGTATAAATACTTTTTTCTCTTCAATATTATCATTTCATACTGCTGGAAACATTTATGTTAATATTTATATATATTTTGTCATTCTCTATCACAGTAGTACAATCTGAAGTATGATGTAATAAAACTTTGAAATGATTAGATTTCAAATATTATATTCATCATATTATTAAATCTTTAAAAAATTGTTAATAAATCAAGTACCTACCAGATTAACAGAAGTGATAGAAATAATCATGAGTATATATAGGATGTATCCTCAGTTACCGACAGAATGATTTTCTTTTAGTACTCAGTCACTTCTATGGATATCTATTAGGATTCAATTTCTTGTAGTATTCATGTTAGAGCCATTTTATATGATAACATAGATTTTCTAGAACTGTCATTATAACTTTAATTTTTAAACTTCAACTTTTAAACTTCAGGTTACCTATATTAAAATCTGTTACATGCATTTGTTTTGTTTATCTGAATCGAAGTCCCAAAGATGAATGACTTCTTATTAGGTTTCCAATTAAGTATCAATAGGAGCACTTAGTTGGCTAAACTACTAGTCAATTAGGAAATGTAAAAATGTTAAGTGAAATATGGAAAGAAGTAGAATTGCACCACTCTTTATTTAGCTGTTCATGTACATTAATTGAAGATTAAATATATTTTTATATTTTGAACTGACATGCTGTTAGGTTCATTCTTTTGATAACAGTGTCAACTTATTACAAATTGAAAAGATATTGAAATTGGATTGTGAAAATAACTAGCACTTAACAATAGTAAGTCTTGTAAACTTGGAAGAGATTTTTAAATATGCTTATCGCTGAGGATCTTTAGTCCATCTTTTAGTTAAACTAGGCAAAACTTGGGGAGCCTCACAGAAGACGTGGATCTTGAAGGAGATCAAGGAAAGTAAGAAAATAAGGCCCACAGAATCAACTAAGCATGGCTCATAAGGACTCACAGAGAGTGAAGTGACCATCATGGAGCCTGCATGGGTCTGAGCTAGGTCCTATGTGGTTGTTTATCTTGGGGTTTTTGTTGGACTTCTAACATTGGGAGTGAGGGTTGTCTCTGACTCTTTTGCCTGCTCATGGGATGATTTTCCTCCTACAGGGTTGTCTGGTCCAGCCTTAATATGAGGTGAGGTACCTAGTTTTATTATAACTTGACATGCCATGTTTGGTTGGCATTATTGGGAGGCCTGCTCTTTTCTGAAGGGAAATACAGGAGGAGTGGATTTTGGGAAAAAGAGAGGTGAGGTATGTGTATGGGGGTACTGAGAGGAGGTAAGGGAAGGGAGGCTGAAGTATGGATGCACTGTATGAAAGAAGAATAAAGAAAAAGAAAAATAAAGGTTTTAATTAGTGCATCTAGCAATAAAAATAAATTATGAAACATAATTAATTTTTAACTATTTTCCTACAACTGTGACTGATTAATAATATAATAAATTTTTGCCTATGAATAATCTTTTATTTAATGCATTAAACATGGTCTATTAGTGTATTGCACATGGCTACCTATCCATTATTTATCACTGCAGATTAATGCAATGCATAACAATACTACATCTAAAGTACATACAAATCTAACTGAGGAAAACATTAGAATAGTCCTTTTCAGGGTGAAATGTACTTAAAGTCAGAAACTCCACCTCATGGAGCTAAGATTTAATTGGTGGAGTGAAAGGCAAAATTAAAAATTATAAAATCACTCCACTAGAAAGAAAATATTGTCGTTTAAATTAAAAAATAAATAGTTCAATCTCTTTTATATTTAAGAATTTGAAGAAAAAACAATCCTATTTGAATATAATTCCTTACATACCCACTCCATTAATGAAACTAGCCTTGATACTATATTTATTTGCCAAGGCCAGTTTAGGGGATTAATGAAATTTAAGCCACAAAGTGATACCAGTTTCACATACAGAATGTGAGATTGCTTTGTATCTAAGGAGAGATGATATTTATAGGAAGGAATGAAGCAACTGAGATATATTCATTTTTAGGAAGGCTGGATAGTGTTTCTCTAATCACCTAATCCTTACCCTGTCAAATATGTGGTCTCTACACATGCCCTTTTCTATCACGAGGCACTTAATGCATGACACATAATTTTTCCAAATTGCCACAAAGTCTTTGGATTACATTCTGCCACATCCAAATGTATTATTTTCCCACAGCAATTCAAATTTGCAGCTGTTTCCTACTTTGAAGCATTTCATCTCTTCTTAAATGACAGTGTCTCCAACCCCTCTCTATTTTTAATCTTCTGTCTTTCTCCATCTGTTTTTCCCTTTCATACATGCACAAACTTCATTCATCAATAACCGCGGCCTGAATGTCAAAGCTTTTTATAATGTGAATGTTAGAAGAAGCCAGTTACTAATACATATTTCATAGTAAATTATATTATCAAACACTATGGTGTATTCAAAGCTCTTTATTGTGGGATTGATGGATTTGTTGGGCACATATTATATTATTTGGGAAAAGGGATTTTCTCCATTGAGAACACAATGAACATACTTCCATAAAATACTTATCCATTAAAAAAAAATAGTGAAATGTCTTTTACTAAACTAAATTTTACTTAGAATTTCTTCATAAAATTGATATGCTGAAAAATATTTTTTATTATTTGTTTTGTAGTTATCCTTAGATTATGAATTACTTTTACTTTACACTTTTCTGAAAACTTATAGTACACAAGCATTTAATTACTTTTACATGTTTGTTAGTTGAGTGTTTCACACAACATCTTTTGAGCATATTCATTCATATCATCAACTCTTCCTGAGTATACCCCTTTTCCCTCCCTCCTAAGTTTGTGTCCTTTAAAAAATGTATGGATATATTTATTTATTGTGGTTTCTTTAGTTTTTATTTTATACTTGCTTGTTTGTATTTTTGTTTTTTTGTCCGTTTGTTTTCTAAACAGAGAAAGAAAAAAAGAGTGTAGAGTTGAGTGGGTGAGTAGGTGAAAAGGATATAGAATGAGTTAGAGCAAGGGAAACTGGTCAGAATATATTATATGAAATTCCTTTTTTTCAATTAAGAAAGAACAAATCTTGATTTTATGTGTTTGGATGTTTTTACTCAATGTATGTAAGTGTACTGAGTCAGTGCTATACCCATGAAGAAGAAGAAAGCATCAGATACCCTGAACCTGGAAGTACAAAGGCTTTTGAGCTGCCCTATGGGTACCTAGGACAAAATCACAGTCCTCTGCAACAGCAAGGGCACTGAAGTGTAGAGTCATCTCTTCAACCTACACGGTTTTCGTTTATTTATTTATCTATTTATTCATTTATTTATTTATTTATTCACCTATTTATTTAATAACACATCAAGACTAATTTGTGTTCATTAAATCCTTTTTGATACGTGGTCTTTCACAGAAGTATGATCAATTTATCAGGGTCTACATTCTTATAGTAAACTCTCTCTCCTTTTCCCAGAAGTTAACAATTATCCATGGCTAACAGGCATACTGGATGCCCAACATCTATCTTCATGATGGGATCGTGTCTTGTTTGGGCATGTCCAGGACTTGTCCATGCTGTCTCAAATGATGTTGAGTTCAAATGTGCAACTGCCCTACTATGCACAGAAGACACTGCTACCTTTTACACAAGCACCGCTTCAGGCTCTTGCCCTCTTTTGACCCCCTCTTCCACAAAGATCTTTTAGCCTTAGGATGAAAGAATGGAGTATATATGTTCCGTTTAGAGCTGAGTATTCTGAAGTGTCTTATTATCTTCACATTGGCCAGTTGTAGTTCTCAATGTTGATCCTCATCTACTGTAAATACAAGTTTCTCAGATGAGAATTGAGAGGTACATTGATGTGGTGGTATTGTGTTCCCCAAAATATTGTGCACCCTAATAAATTTATCTGGGGTTAGAGAACAGACAGCCACTAGCTACAAAGGCTAGAAAATGGTGGCACTCACACCTTTAATCCTAGCACTCCAGAGGTAGAAATCCCTCGGGATCTCTGTGAGTTCAAGGCCACATTGGAACCAGCCAGGCATGGTGACACACGACTTTAATCCCAGAAAGCGAGCCTTTAATCCCAGGGAGTGGTGGTAGAAAGCAGAAAGATATATAAGGCATGAGGACCAGAAACTAGAAGCTTTTGGCCTGGTTAAGCATTTGGCTGGTTAAGCTTTCAGGCTTCTAGCAGCAGCAGTTCAGCTGAGAGCCATTCTGGATGAGAACACAGAGGCTTCCAGTTTGAGGAAACAAGACCAGCTGAGAAGTTGGCCAGGTGAGGTTAGCTGTGGCTTGTTCTGTCTCTCTGATCTTCCAGTGTTCACCCAAATACTTGGCCTCAGGTTTGTTTTATTAATAAGAACTTTGAAGATTCCTGCTACACATTGATCTGTGAGTTTAATGAAGTATGCAAATGTCTGTGAGAATGCACAAAAGTTTAATTTTATTTAAGAAGTGTAACAACATCTCTGATGTTAGGGAGACGGCTCAGTGGACAGAGCACTTAGAGTGCAAGTGTGAGGACTGGAGTTTGGATACCCAGCACTCACATGAAACTAAATCAAACTAAGTTTCAGCACCCCAAAGGTAACAATCAGTGAACTGACACTCTGAAGAATAAAATAAACTATTGAAAGTTATACATATGACAAGAGAAATGTATCTAGAATGTATAAGGCATTCCAAATAACCAATAACCCAAATGCAAAAGCTCAGTGTAAAAAATAGCCAGTAGTCTCAAAAGACATTTCAGAAAACATATAATGCCAACAGGTAAAATGCTCAGATTAGTGATTATTTGGGAAAATCAAATCCTCAGTGAGATGTCACTTATCACTTCATCCCGGTAAGAATGATTGTTATGAAAAATACTGAAAACAATAAGCATCAGAGTAAAGGTGGGAAAAGGAAAACCCTTGTTGATAGGATTGTAAATTAGTGCATTTTTTATGGAAAGCAGCATGGGGATTTCTTCAAAAACTTAAAACCAAGATTCCTGTATGAATCTGAAATGTTGCTAGTTTGATATAAATGAAATTTAAATGAAATCACTACATTGAAGTGACATCTTCACTTTTATATTCATCACAACACTCTTTACAATAGACAATAAATGAAAACAAAGTATCCATCAACACAATGCCTGGAGAAAATACCATACGTACACAGAACAAAATACTACTCAGTCAGACAAACTGTAAAAGTCCATAACTTTTTAGCGGATAGGGGAAACTAGAGAGTATGACATGAAAAAAGTCAGGTATAGACAAATAATATCACTTGTAAACATGTTTAATGTGTTAGTATAATTAAAGCTGAGACAACTGAAGGCTGGCTTCCAGAAGCTGGGTAGAATAATAGGGAGAAGCTACCTTGGAAATACTTAATCAATGGATACTAAGTGATAGCAGAACTCTTTTGTCAGTTCCTTGCATGGTGGATTAGCTATAGATTATAATTATGCAGGCATTGCTCAAAATGGCAGAAGAAAACATTTGTAAAGTTCTGATACATTCTATAACATATGCCTATGAAACCCCATTAACATGCCCAGATTTGTTCTCATATGTCAGTTAATATATCTGAGTTCTGAAGTCTAAGCTTTATTTGATGAATGCTATATAATTCTATATCATATTTAATACTATAATTCCCATTATTATAGACAAAGGAGGAAACTGCATGTTGTGACACAGACTTGTAATTTCAGCATTCTGGAGGATTATGAGAAGTTTGAGTTCAACCTGAGCTACATTGTGCCCCATCTGTAAAACAACAAATAAAAAGGAGTACCAACATAGAAAAGTAGAGAGATAAATTGGTGATTTAAATCAATTTCATACTATCATTTTCTCTTTGGTACTTTCAGTTCTGGATCATTATAAAGGAGTGACACAAGTTGTTGAGATAGCTATGAAATTACCCTAATGTTTATTTTATCCCTGGTTTTAGCTAGTGAACTTGAAAGAGAATCACTTAGCCAAAATATATATTTAGAACCCCTAATAGTCAATATCTTTCAGTAATAATTGATATTCTAACATCATTGTTATAGTACAATGTGATAGTTACAGACTGAACTCTGTCCTCTATATATAATCACTAACTGAAACCACCCACAATGGATGAAGTCATATTTCTATGACACCCAACTTAAAACTCCAGAAAATACAAAGAAGTTCATAATGTTTGCTGTTCATGTTAATTTTCTGAAGAAGGAGATATAATTTTAACAACATCCCAATTTAGAAAACGTGTAAGCCTTAATGTTTTTAAACTTTGGAATTTAATACTTTCATTTTCTGTGCTTTGATTAGAAGCATGTATACATGTTTTGCCTAAGGTGTAGATATTATAAACAGCAAAAATACTTAGAGGTATTTCATGTTGTACCCTGTATCTCCCCAACTATATAGGATAGGACATTAAAATTTGGCTCGCACAGTGTATGACTAAGAATACAATGAGAGCTATAATAAAAAGCTTAACATAAATCTTCTTGTGACAGTTATATAATTTAGAATAGGAAATACGTAACTCATTCCCATTATTATGAGACAAATCCACCTTGTTAGTATTTATCTTTCACATTTTCATTTGAGAAAAGCTCAACCACAGAGCAAGATGGAAAGAAAATGTACATGATCAAGAGAGTTAATTGTGTTACACTGTGAGTACTTTTCATATTGCAACGGGATTAATATTGGCTCAGAATGAATCAATAATTTAGAAATTAGAATTTTAAGATAATGCATCTGTTTTAATTTTTTCACCATGATAACAATGTGGCTCGGGATTCTTTACAGAAGCCATGAAAAAAAAAAAAGCAAATATTTTTTTATTTCCCTTGCATGAGAGAACAGAACTCCAGGCTTATTTGATAGTTGAATTCATTGAAGCCTGTTTTGTGGGCACTGAGCTCTAAATAAACTAAAGAAAACACATTTATCCTGTAATGCAGAAGCAAAAATAAAACCTCAATGCCTCATTTTGCTGCTAGTTATTCTTTGATGCTTACTATGGGTTCAGTGTTCAGAAATGGCATAGAGAATAATAAGCACATAAAGAGTGTTAAGAGAGGGGACCGAGTTGAAAAAGAGTGGTCTGTTCTGTGGTGTGTTCTTGTTACAGTGTATTTGTCATAGATTGCTGTAATTGCACACAGACTCATTTTGAGCACGTATCCAGGGTACTTCTTTTGAGAAGGAAAGGCGATCCTTGCCTGCTGTCATTCAGCACACTGTTTGGCAGATCTCTGGAGAGGCAGCACTGGCTTTCAGACAACAACTTGATTTCTTGTCAAAATATCTTTTAACATCTGGCTCAAAAATATTTTTATGACAATAAGCATGCCTAAGTCTCCTGCTCAATAAGCCTGAAAATTCAATAAGTGCTTGGAATGCTGAGACTAAGCTACCTCATAGTGAGCAGCTGTCAAACAATTTGCGGAATATTCCTGCTGACCTGGACACAGTGAACTGATGGAATTCTGCCAGCTTCAAGACATAAACAGGGAGAAGGGAAAGCCATCAAACACCATACAGATGTTCCTGCTCACCATTACACAGCAGCCTGCACATTTAGAGTGACCTATAATGGAGAAAAAGAAACACCAGGAATCCTTATGCTTTTAGAGGGATTGTAATAGCAAAGAACCTAGTGTTAGTTTTCAAAATACATGAATGGTTTTTACTTACCAATAGGTGTCATTTGGATCAGCAGTTTATGCCAGCTTCTTGCTACTATATCATATGTAATACTGCATGTGAGACATGTTCAGTTTAAGTATTCTTTGGAAATATTTCCAATTTAGTCATTGCATTCACTACCACTAGACTTTAAGGTCTATTCCTAAAGAGTATACTAAATTATAGTATTCAAAATGGCCATCCTTGCATCTTATATGCTGTGCCCATATTAGTGTTACTTGATTTTACCAAACATACTGTAATGAGTGCTTTGGTATATTTTCAAGTATATTTTTATAATATATATAAATATATTATATATATATAATATATATAAATTTGCTATAACAAATATAGCAATATTCAACAAAATTCCTACACATAGGTAAAATACTTGCATTTGCAATTAAAAGTTTTGATCATGTAACAGCCTTATTCTAAGAAAGGATGAAAAATCTTGTGCCCATTCCCCCTAATGCTTTTCTCAGAATTTTGTGTATTAAACCATCTGCATCTTACTGTTTTAGCAAAACTGAAAACTTGAAGGACTGATCCTGCTTCAAACAGAATCTTTGCACTAAGGCTTTCCCATCCTCACTTTCCTGATTTCATGCTTGTTTAGCCTGACTCTTCTTTTACTTGGCTAGCTTTTTCTTTCTGTCCAGGCAGAGTGGAGGGTGGATTTAAGTTGGATATGATCAGGATATATTTTCCCACATGCCTCATTTTATTGTTCATGCATTTGTGGATTTCGGCCTGCCTCTGTGAAACAGCTTAAAGCGCTCATCCCACTTTGAGCAGCTATCCTATCTTTAGGCATGTAGAAATTACTAACTCTATACTTGGCCTAACAAGGTCACAATTGTTCCTTTTCACGGTCATATTGAAGGACCAGTCAGGAGCAAACAGTGGTAATGATTCAAGTGAGCTATGTAGGAAACACTGTTACATATCTGCACTAATTTTCTGAAATATAGAAAACAAAATCTATGGTTTGGGATTAAAAAAAGACACAATTAAAATTTTCAAATCTTTATTAAATTTCTAAACACATAAGGCACATTAGTGCTAAAATGTAAGAGAGTAGGGAATTTCATATATGAAGAAAAAATTAGTAGATTTCAGCTTTTTCCCCCAACCCTTTTCTTTCCCATTTACTCCTTGCAAACCCTCTAGTTTAAGTATGGAGGAGGATGCATTGCTCCAGTGTTATAAGGAAAAAAATAAGGCAACAGAGGAGGACCAAATCTCAGAGGAGAAGCAAAGGGAGAAGGCATCACCGGAACTGCATTGAACGCTGGTGGTTGAGGTGGCATGAAGCAGTAAGCAGTAGAGCAAGGTAAGCCTGAAACCCTGGTTGACAAATGGAGAGGAGGTCTCTGCTGCCAATTATCCACAGGGTGCCTTGGGCTTCCCAGTGGGAAAGAAACACGGGCCAGGCTGCCGTTGTATGCCATTCTACCATTTCCTGGAGTCACCTCCATCATTATCCCCGATCTAAGTGTGGGGACATATCGAGGGCCTCGTGACTGTGGGCCCCTTGGTGGAAAGAACCCTTGGGATCTAGGCACAGGCATATATGGCTTTGAGCTATTGCCATTTCCCTCACTAACCGCACTAACAACTCTTGGACCTCCGATCATCAGTGCCATTGGGCTCCCAGAGATTTCCTGGGACATATTAATAGAATCATGATCCTTCTTGTTCCGGCTCTCCAGGCCCTCCGAGCTGTTTACTTCTGTTGCTAGGGACTCTTTCTCAATAGCAGGTGTTAGTGTAAAAGGGTGACTCAGAGGTCTTGGATTTTCAAGAATGCAGGCTCCTGGTATCGGCACAGTGAAGGGGGGTCTCAGGGGGACCTGAGGGCTGGCACAGCACTCTGTATCATCTTCATCATCCTTCCGCATGTACTTCAGACACCAAAGTGGCACATTGTGGCGTGTCTCCCTGCTTCCATTTTTGTCCACAGGTACCATTATGGATGAACAGCTATGCCCTCCAAGCCTTCCAAAAACAGAAATGAATATTTAACTAAAATGGAAATGTATTTCCCAGAAAATATTTCAAGCACGTGATTAAATTCCTGGAACATACAGGGAATGAAGGACTACAGGTTTTTTTTTTTTTTTTTTTCCTCTATGTAGTCTGGCAAATACTTTCTTATCCTACCGACACCCCCCACATCACCAGACGTCCCTTTAATACCAGATTACGTGATCACCAATAACAGCTGCGCTGTGTGCCTTTCGATTATCAGTCAGAGGTAGTAAAAAGTGCCTATAGAGCCTAGTTGGTTTCCTAGTTGACAGAAAATAGCAGCAGCTAACCGACTAAGCCCAGAATTCAGATTCTGGCAGGAATGTTATGAGAAGTCTCTAGGGAGTCGGGGCAGGGCCAGGGCATTACATTCTTTCACAGAAGTCAAAGATTCTATTTAAGCATTCTGTTTCTTTATGATGCACCGCATAGTCAAACTAAATTTTACTAAAACTTACTTTTCATTTAACCTATATCAGAATCTGTTAGAGTATAAGTTCCTCATGACTTAGCTCTACTGTTTAGCGCTTTGTAACTCATTTCAAATTTCCATTTAAAATCATTAGTGTTTTGTACTCTTTAAATCAGTACTCTTGCCTACAATCACCTTCTTTTCCTTTTGCCTGTGATCCCCACCAATACCACTTTTGACCCTCTTGATCCTGACCAAGTAACACAGTAATAACATTCAAATAGTCTTTTGTTTTCAAATTTAAACTGAGAGTTACTCAGTTTCACACTTACCCGATTTCAGTACAAGCCATGTGGAAATAAGATCAAGATCACCTTCATGAGGTGGTAGAGCAAACAAGTTGAACACCCAGAGCAGCCGAGGAGTCTGGAGAATGGATTCTTGCTTCTGCCTCAGAGAGGTCTGGCAACTGGAATGAAGGCAGGAAACAACTGCTTTTTTCTACACTCAGAGTTCTACTAGTGAAGTCATCAGTTGCTAGGCAAAGGAGGGAGGCAGGCAGACAACAGGGAGGGGGAAGGGATCAATCTGTATACTCCTTTGAAGCTAAATGTGGAACTGGTTTTGGCACAGTAACAGTTGGCCAAGAAAGACATTTCCTAAATCAACTGTGCTGCAGACCAGTTGGAAAGACAAACCATTTTAAACAAGATTTAAAAGTCATGAGGGCATAATCTATTTTCCTTCTTTTAAAATTCTTATTGTTTCCATTTTATTTTATTTTACATTTTTTTGTTTAGTTTTGTTTGGTGAGGCATTATCTTTTGTCCAAAACTACTTCTGAACATTCTTTATAGAAGAGAGTTAAGTATCCTCATCAATGTGTAAACACATATTGTATTTGTTAATTATTATTCCTTTGTATTATGCTCAATGCTTATTTTTCAATTTGAGCACCCTGCTTGGGGAGTCATACTAATATTGTGAGAAATAGAGATTAATGAGTTAAATAGTCAATTGTGATAATAAAGCAAAAATGGCACTATGAAAACCCCCATAAGAATTATTGTGGCTTTTGTTTTTGTCTACTTTATAGTTCTTTGCCTCATAATGTCTTCTAGTTTATTAGCTGTGTGTCTGCGTGTGCCTGCAGATATGTGTCTGTACGACTGTGTATTTCTTGTAATGGAGCTAGAGAAGTATGGAAGTGTGGAGATGGGATAAATGCCATAATGAGTAGCATTGTTTGTGAATATTTGATAACATCGTGCCTTGCAACTCTTTTACAGGTGGTGCTTTTGCTTCTTCTAGTATAAATATCACCTGCCTCCTTGACTTTCACCAAACATACTTTCCTAGATTGTATTTTCTGACATTTTTCTACAGATTATTGCTACAAAAATACAAAGGCTGTAAGATTACAAAGATTGCTAATGCCACAAAATTAGACTGCTTCTTCAGTCACAAACTTAGACTGTACCTAAAATTCTCTCTGTGCAGCTAGACCTTGAAACTTGTCTTCTCTTTATCACAAAATCAGTATATCTGCTATATTTCTTAAGTTATATATGCCTTATTTTTTCCTACAGAAGGATAAAAGGCATTCAAACATCATGTGCTCTGATTTTTTATATATATGGTTTGTGTGTGTGAAGGAGATAAGAGGGACAATAAAATAAGTGCACAATACCACTGTAAAGGAATGACCACTGCTAGGAAGCAGTATTACTCATCATGGAAATGACCTTTTAGGTCTCTCAGTCCACATGTTCCTGCCAGGGTGCCTTGTCGCTTTCTATATATACCATTGAATGCTTTTATACCATTGAAAAATGAAAGTGACATGCTCCCAACACATTCCCCAGAGGAATCTGTTCACTTGCCAAGCATGGTTTAATATTAAGAAATCTTTTGGGTTCACAGTTTCAGTTTATACTAAGCTTCAATTTACTCCTTCTCCTCATGTAAAAGAAAACTTATTATTTGCATTGTAATTGTGATAGAATTTTAAACTTTATTTAGCAGTTATCATGCAGAGGAAAATGTAACTCTTAATGCTTACTAATTCTTAGAAAGGCATTTTTATATATATGCTTTATATATGTGAGATTGCAATGTTTCATCTGAATAATGATGGTAAAGACTCTGGAAACCATTTAGTGCTTGTTCAATAAGATACCATCTTAACTGGATTTCATGAAGGAAAAGTATAACATAAAAACCAAGTGACTGAGAAGAGTGACAAACTGTGACACCTCAAAATTGTCAAAATCCATTAGATATTTGAATTACATAGGTAATTACTAGCATTATACCTTAGAAGGTGTTTATATGCATACCGAAAGTGCGTATTTATTCAATAATGTATTATATGTGGATAATAAAATAAATAACATATAATCCATAGTACTCCAATGCATTTCAAATTTTCCTAGGGAAAATTGTATCTATAATATAAATAATATATATGAATAAATTCAAAGGTGGCATAAAAATCTGATAACA